>JAGDQP010002109.1:89085-109595 GCA_022664845.1 Lepisma saccharinum
CGAGCCGAATTTATTCTAACCTACTCGTAATGGTACACCTTCATACCAAATTTCGTTTCTCTAGCTTCAGTCGTTATAAAGTGGGGCTTAGGTGGACATTTTGGATAAAAGATGGACACCTTTTTAACGTTTTCTTATATTTTCGTGACATACTCGTGATGATACACTGTCATACCAAATTTCATTTCTCTATCTCGAACGATGTGAAAAATGGTATTTCAGCTGCAATTTTGAATCAAAGATGGTGACTTTTTTAAAACGCTGTTATGTTTTCCTAAACTACTCTTGATAATACATCATTATGCCAAATTTCGTATCTCTGGCTCAAGCAGTTGTAAAATCTACTTATGACACCCGCCATTTTGGATCCAAGGTGGCGTCTTTAGAGATATTTTGTAATATTTTCATAATCTACTAATAATGTCGTACTGCTAAACTAAATTTCATTATTCTAGTGTCAGCCGTTCAGGCTGTGTATTCTTTAAAATTTTAGGGTTGGCGGCCATTTTGAATCGAAAATGGCGACTTTTTCAAATTTTTAAAAAGTTTTCTTAATTTGCTATCAATGATGTAGTTTCATACCAAATTTCACTGTTCTATCTTTAGTCGTTTAGGCTGTGTATTCTTTTAAATTTTAGGTTTGGCGGCCATTTTGAATCCAAGATGGCGACCTTTTCAAAATGTCGGAATTTTTCCTTTATCTACTTATCATCCTCTACCTTCATACCAAATTTCATGTTTCTAGCTTACTCCAAACACCCTAAACAATATGATGAGTGAGTGAGTGAGTGAGTGAGTGTCAGTTAGCCTAAAATGTGCAATTTGAGGGGTCCACAACTAGAACATAGTTTGAGATACGAATATGAAATTTTGTACATCTGCACATATTTACCATATCTCCTTAACGGCGAAAGCTCATATTCCTATCTTTAACATCTTTTTTCTTACGGGGCCCCCAAATCGTCTATTTTGCCATAAACTCTTGTTCCTGTATAACATGCTTCTGGCAGTGCTGACGTTTTCTGACTTGAAGAACTTGGCTCATGCACTGCCGTGCATGTTGATATATATATATATATATATATATATATATAGAACAGTAGAACACCCAGGCCGAACCGCTGGAGCTAGATAAACGAAATTTGACATAAATGTGTACCATCAAGAGTAGGTTGCGAGGAAATTAGGAAATTTGAAAAAAAAAGTTACCATCTTGAACCCAACATGGCCAACAAACGTATTTATGTCGAAATACGTCCAGGCCGAACCGCTGAAGCCAGAGAAAGTATTCGCTGAAAATGTTCGACATATTGGATCCAGCATGGCCAAGAAACATACATATCAAAGATATGCACATATATTTTATTCGGCTCTATTGGATTCAAGATGGCGATTTGTTTTTCATATTTCGGAATTTTCTCGCAACCTACACTTGGTGGTACACATTTATGCCAAATTTCGTTTATTTAGCTTCACCGCCGTTTCGGTCTGGGTGTTTTCTGTTCTTTTATATACACACACACACACACACACACACACACATATATATATATATATATCAGCATATCAAATTTCGTTTGTTTAGCTTCAGTGTTTTGGACTGGGCATACTTTAACATATATATATATATAGATGTCTTTCCGCAATTTTTTATTCAAAATTTTTATGTAAGTAACTTTGTAGAAAATTTACATTGCAAATCCACTCCAATTTTCAATTTAAAAAATCTTAAACGTACAGGATCTATGATAAAAACTGCCTTTTAGCCGCCATTTTTCAAGATGGCGGCGCAAGCGGCGGTACCTCAAAGTAAAATAATTAGCCTTATTGTTAGGGCCCCCAAGTGTACACTTCTGCCAAATTTCAGAACTCTTCTACCTTTTGCACCAAAACACCCTTTTTTATGTGTCTAATGACTGGACTAATATCCGTCATCCGATGCCGGCCCGGTGATCGAGCGGTCTGCGGTGGTAGGCCATCGTTTCGAAGGTCCCGGGTTCGAGTTCCGGTAGGGTATGGGTGTGGATTTTAACAGCCAAAGGCTAAACGTGACGGGCCGAAGTCCAAAGTTACTAGACTGGCCCATAGAAAAATAAAGTTTACCAAAGTTTACCGATGAGTAGTTATCCATCCTATATCCGGATAATCTTCTATCCAGATTTGGCCATCTCTTGTCTTCCCGTTTAGCCAATTCCGTTTCACCTAACGAGGAATTTTGACGTCATCAGTGCACAGCGTTATTATGTTTTTCGAAAATAAAATCCTGTTTTCTTATGTTTGGTTAAACTTCACAGCGCCGATCAAGAAGGGCTGAGTATTAGAAAAACCTAAATTGTGATAAACAATAGTAGACCCTATTAATTGCGATTTTAAAAAAAATCAACAACAACCTGTCCAGCATCTTTTCTTAATATCGCTACTCGGCATCTTACCATGGATTGGAGCTGTGATTAAGCCAATACATTTTCTTCTATTTACTTATGACTTCTAGAGTGACCAGTTAAAAATTATTTTCTGTTAATTATTATTATTATACCGCAGCACTATTTAAGGTTCTAGTAATTAATCATTTATGAATGTATTTATCCATTTAGCAAATTCAAAATTATTGAGATGCAATTTAACGCTGAATACTTTACAATGACAATAAGGAGAGGAAGGATTTGAGAAGGCATCGGCTAAGGCCTGTACTGAAGATAGCATTCTGTCATATGCATGGCAGTACAGTAAAATCCTGGAAAACTCCATCCAGGATCTCCGAACACGGGAATCGAGGAAGAGAGAGCAAGAGCAATTCGTTCCTGTATATCGACATCCATGCTTATACGTACCACACTTCTGCTTGTACTCAGATGTGGAGACAAAATGTTTATTGCAAAGTCTCCGAAAGAATAATTGAAGAACCTGATCTGAGTTGTTCACAATGATTTTAGCTGCGACCGAAAAGGTCATCATAAATCAGTTGGGCACAATACTTCCCCCGCACTCTTCGACGTTGATTTTGGAGAAAACTTCAAATAAATAAGAATGACTACTTTATATATGAGTATAAATATTTTTTTCGAAAAGTACTTTACTACTTCTGCTGCTGTTATATGAGCCTCCTGCGTAGCATAATCGGTAGCGCGCTCGACTTCAGTGCGAGCGGTCCCGGGTTCGATTTCTGGTGGGGCACAAATATTTCGGTGTTGACCCAGCATCGTGATGCAATTGGGGAGCTGCTGTGAATAAAAGACAGTGGCGATCACAGTTGAGAGCTTAGGCTCTCCATTCCCGACCCATCTGGTCAGCGTGGAAGCAGTAGACCAACTCCTCCCTCCTGGGAGAGGCCTCATTCAGTAGTGGATCGAATATGGCTGTGATCTATTTATAAACATCTTAACTGAGGGTGGTTTTTGGATCAGGGGATGATGAGAGGAGAAACTACATAGAAACTTTCCGGAATTTCTGACATGAGAGTTTCTGCATTAGACATATTTCTAAAGAAATCTACCTAACATGTAAAATAATCGCCCCCCACTAAATTCCCCCCTCCGACTATAATTTCTATTGCTGTTGGTTTTCTTGACTCATGATGTTTTCATTCGATTCAGCATACCAAGAAACCTATAAATCGACACCTCACACGCCTATTTCACGCAACAGTGGAATTCCAGTACTTTTTCCCTACCCCTTCACAAACACCCTTCCCTCCTAGAATTGTTATGCCCTATTCGGTTTTGTGAACCTCATGTCTAAGGTAATTTATTACCAAAGTTTCCCGAATGCAGGAATTTTTCCATTGTGGGTCTATTTTTGGCTTATTTTACGTGCACTAAAAACGAGCTAAAACGAGTCGCACGGGCGAGCCAAATATCAAACTCGACTCGACTAGACCAATAAACAGTGACTCGACTCGTGTCCATCTCTAGTCGTGATGTTTTACATGGAAATAAAATTTTAAAAAACTGGGTAAAATGTTGGAGAATGGCACTTATTTATTACTTTAAGTCTTAATTTGTTTTATCTTTCGATCAGACATTCTTATAAAACAATCCATAGTTAATAGTTTTATCGACCTATATCGATCGGGGGATTATTTATAGGTAATGACGTAACAGACCACCCTCTGCTGTCATGGCAACAGACAAAAAATTGTCTAAACAGAGAAGCAACCATGGTCGGAGTTGATCGATGGCAGATGAATACTCAAAATAATGGCCACGTAACAGGTGCGTCGCTTGTCGTGGTACTTTCAGTCAGTGAACGCGCAAAAATATCTCTTACCTCTTCAATTCAGACAACAGATAGCCAGCAGTTCCATACTATTATTCCATAGAAATATCACCTTGAATTGTTCGATCTTATTCTAATTTCACTAAATATGAGAGCTTTATTCTTCTTCATAATGCTTAATAATCTAGTTTCCAAATACGGAACAAAGTGCCCCTCGAAAAGGTATCTTTCGGTATGGTTGTTCATCCCAAAAAATACAGCGTATATGGCAACCCTGATCTAGTGAGAAAAAGAGAGCAAGTTCGAAAGGCTGCCAGGTTGTGGCCTGCAGGTTCTAATCATTCGCTATATACTTCAGGAACAAATAACTTGGATGGAAATTGTATTTCCTTACGTGAATGTACAAGGGTATTTTAGAAAGAAAGAAATATGTACAAGGGACAGGGGGCCGAAACTAAAGAAACTTCAAAGCACGTGTCACATTAAGCAAGTTGACATTCCCTTCTGTGCGTGGATATACTCATAGTAAGGAAGCAAGTGGGATATGGTGACAAGAGAAATATAATTTTAGCCAAAGAGAGGGAAGAAAGTGATGAAAAGCAAGCAGGGCCACAAGACCCCCTGAGAGAAATACGAAGAAACTCAGAATTTCTCCTCAATTTATCATTCCAATCGCGTATCTTGTGAATGTTGATTGTATTAATCTGACATATATGGCAAAGAAAACTTTTCTCCCCACATTGGCTGTAAGGTGAATGTCAAACCCCTATAATATAGTTATTCAAAGGCACATTCTTGAGTTATAAGAAAGATAATAAGATAAATTATATTTTCTCTATTTGTAAAATTTAATCTCCCTTCTCCCTTTATAATAGTTGCCAGATGTATTCTAAGGATTTCAATGTTGCTGATATCGAAAATTATCTGCTGTTTACTTATCTTTGAAAGCGAAAAAATCAGGAGAATATACTTCACTTCAGCTTTACAAATATGTAGCCAGTTTCCACGAATTTCTGCAGCAGTTACACGTGTGTTATGCAACGGCGCAGATCAGAGCAGCTATACTGGTGGCTTGGGTGCAAGGCGCGCTATTACCAAGTATTGTATTTTTGTTTCGTTCTCCCCAGAAAACTGCTAGTTTGCTCCTACTTCGCTGTATAAGAAGGACAGAAAAAATCCTTCTTGTAAATCTGGCCTTCTTTGCAATTTGAAGATATAAACTATACTAAAAGATGGCGGTAGCAACGGAGATTATTTGGTTAGACAATTTATGATTACCATTATCTCAAAATGCTAGTTTTATTTCACTTGTTTATTTTTCTTTAATAAACCCTTCATCTAATTATGTGTCCGTACCAGGATTATCTGTAGAACACTTCAGCAAACTTTCCATCTTGTTATTACAGTATTTAGAAATGATTATATTACACGAAAATAATCCTCAAACTATTAATATTAAAATTTAATTCTCATTCTTGAGACTGGATCTATTGAATATTAATAGTATTTGTTACATACACTGTTAAATATTGTTATCACTTTTAAAAAACTCAGGCAGATGGCCGCATGGAACGTTACAACCTAAAAAGCTTTGTTTCTAAGAATATTCAAACAATGATTGGAAGTTTATCGACTCTTTTATATTCTTCTTATTATTATTCCTGAGTCGAATTACTGGCCTCCCCAGGTGGTGAATAGGGGAATGTTGACTAGATATGGTGGGTACCGGAAATATTCACATTGTCAAGGCTTAAAGATGGACAGAGGACGGCATCTTGAATATCTCCCTTTACTGTGAGGTCGTAGAGTTCATAGCTCGACACCGCTAAAACATGTCAAGAAATAGTAACAGATGGTTCGTGGATTCTCCTGATGTTAAATACTCCGGAGGTAAACTAGTTTCTCATTCGGATCTCTGTGTGGGAACTGCTTCAGGTGACTCCAAGAACAGAATTACGAAAGACTTTAGAATAGGAACGTGGAACGTACGAACGTTATACAAAACGGGCGCTTTTCAGGTGGTGGTACGCGAGACCGAGAAGTATGAACTGGACATATTAGCGATACAGGAAGTCCGGTGGGAGGGTCAAGGTAGCATCCGACAGGGCAAGTACACTTTCTACCACGATTTCGGGACAGGATTCCTCATCAACCGGCGGTAAAAAGACTTACGATAAGTACCCGATGATGCAACACGGTTTTAATAAATGAAGCTTATGCGCGAACAAACGTCTAAGTGACATTTTCAAATAAAAAAAACACGAGTACATTTTTATATATATAACAGGAAAAATATGAGGCATAAAATATTCATACTTTGCACAAAAGCGGACTTTAGTCTAACATATCTTCGGGCAAAGTATGAATATTTTGTGTCTCATATTTTTCCTGTAATATACAAAAATGTACTCGTGATTTTTTTTATTTGGAAATGTCACTTAGACGTTTGTTCGCGCATAAGCTCCAAATGTCTATGCTCCAACCGAGAAGGCTAATGATAACGACAAAGATACATTTTACGAGAAGCTAGAAAGGTTATTTGACCGATTACCGAAGTATAATACGAAAATTATGTTGGATGATTTCAACGCTAAGGTAGGGAGGGAGGAAAACTATAGACCTACTGTATGTAAATACAGTCTTCAAGAAATCACCAACAACAATAGAGAAAGACTGGTAACTTTCGCGATCTCGAAAAACCTAGTAGTAAAGAGCACACACACACTTCCAGCAGAAAGACATACACAAATACACATGTATATCTCGGGATGGCAAAACTCTCAACCAGATCGATCACGTATTAGTAGATAGACACATCAACATAATGGACGTTAGATCCTACAGAGGAGCGGAAATTGACACCGACCTTCAGTTAGTGATTGCAAAAGTGAGGAAAAGTTATGCATCGCGAACAGAAAGCAAAGGATCAAAACAAAGTTAAATAATTAGACAATCCGAGAGTAAAAGTAGATTAACAACTGGAAATTTCAAATAGGTTCGAAACCTTAGTCGACTCGAGTTGTAATAAAGATGATATTAATATTGATATTGATGTAATCGTGATATAGTGAAGAGTGTAGGTGAGAAGAAACAGCAGAAAAACAAGCATTAGTTTAATGAAGAACGCATTATGCATCATGCGGAACGAAAACAAACAAGGCAACAAAGGCTAAGTAATAAAAGCAAAGCCAATTTCAACCACAACAACAATGCAAAAAGCAAAGCCACATGCGGGTTCAGTAACAAAAAGCGAGAATATCTAACGCAGAAGATTCAGGAGATAGAGAAAAGCGGCAAGACAAATAACATACGACATCTGTACAAAGTGGTAAACTCGTTAAGAAAAGTTACTAGCAGAGGTTAGATATGATTATGAATGAACGGGGAGTTCTTCAGGATGGATCCGACTAAAATGATCGATGTGTGGAAAAGTTATTTCGACGAACTTCTTAATGTGCACAACAGGAAACGAACAGAGGAATTTGAAATATATACCTCCAAAACCGTGGATACCAGAACCTAGCGAGATCGAGATAGAAATGTTGATAAAGAAACTAAAAACATACAAATCCCAGGTATAGACAATATTCGAGCCAAATTAATTAAAGCGGGGGAAACGGAACTAATGAAGAAAATGCTTAAATTGATAAGTACTACGAGGTATGTCCAGAAAGTAAGTTCCGTTGTCAATTGTTGCCATAGTGACGGTGTGCTCTCGATTCTGCGCATGCGCGCCGAGTTTGGAGAAACTTTGTCAAGGCACTGCCGAAGTTTGGGACAGGAGAGCAGCGCAAACGCTTGGTAGTGATAGTTAAAAATGTTTCGGAAAATAGAGTCGCCCGCCGCATGCAAAGTAAGGTCTGTAATCCGTTACTTGAATGGAAGGAGCATGAAACCAGCAGACATCCACCGTCAAATTGGTGGGATGTATGAGAGCTTTGCTGCGGAGATTGGTGCGACAGTTTAATGACGGTAGTGGAATGAAATGTCTGTTCTCTGTAATCTTCTCTTTCATTCTATGCAGGAAGTCTTCATTTACTGGACACTTTTACGACCAACGTACCAATAAAGCTCTTCTCCACACACCCCACTAATTTGATGGCGAACATCTGCTGGATTCACGTTCCTTGCATTTAAGTAACGGATCACAGATCTTATTTTCCATGCGGCGGGCGACTTGATTTTCCTAAACACTAAAAACTATCACTACAAAACGTCTGTGCTGCTGTCCTGTCCCAAACTTCGTCATTGCCTAGCCAAAGAGTCCCCAAACTTGCTGCGCATGTGCAAAATTGCGAGTGCACAGCCACTGTGGTAACAATTGACAACGGAACTTACTTTCTGGACGTACCTCGTATATGGAGAAAGAAGGCGCTTCCAAAGGAATGGAAAACCTCAGTAATATTTCCGGTTTATAAAGAAATGCTACAAATCGGACTGTAATAATTACCGCGGAATCTTATTACTCCCAACATGTTACAAAGTACTGAGTAATATACTGCTAACTCTTTCAAGCGTATATGTAGATAAAATAATTAGAGATCACCAATGTGGATTTAGATTAAATAGATCCACGTTGGACCAGATTTTCGCCTTGAGACAAATCTTAGAGAAGAAATGAGAATACAATGGGACTGTTCACTAGCTATTCATTGATTTTAAGAAAGCATATGATTCTATAAAAAGGGGAAAGTTATACAGTTTCCTCCTGGTACGTTTTGGGATTCCGAAAAGAACTGGTTCGACTAGATAGAATCTGCCTCAGCGACCCCGTAATCAGGATATTTATAGATAGTAAATATTAATATGTCAGACAATTTCGAGATTCGCAACGGATTGAAACAAGGTGATGTCTTATCACCAATACTCTTTAGCTTTGCATTAGAATATGTGATTCAGGAAATAAAAGGGGGACAAAAGGAACTTGAATGGCTTGAATCAACTGTTCGTGTACGCGAATGATGTAGAATTAATAGAGGATGGTGTAGATGAACTACAAAGTAACACCGCTGTCTTAGTAGAAGCATGTGGTCAAATAGGTCTACATATATACATAGAAAAAAGAAAGTACATGTTAACAAGCCGAAACACTGGGAATGAAGGTAATAGATACATAAGAATTTAGAATGAGATGATAGGGAAAGTAAACAAGTTTAAATACTGGGAAACGTATGTAACAAGTGAAAACGAAACCACGGAAGAAATAAAAGTCGCTTAGTATCAGACAACGCATGTTTCTATTCAAACCATAAACTACTAACCTCGTGATTAATATCAAGAAAGTTGATATTGAAAATAAACAGAACGGTTATTCTTCCGCTAATACTATATGGTTGCGAAAGTTGGAGTACGAACCTAGGAGATAATAATAAATTATGAGTGTTTGAAAATTAGGTCTTGTGAAAGATATACGGGCCGAGACGGTCTTGTGAAAGATATGACCGGAGAACGGAGGAGATAACGTAATGAGGAACTCCACAGTCTACGAGATGTTGTAAGAATAATGAAATTGCGAGGACTAAGGTGGGCAAACCACTTAGTTCGGGTGGGGGAAAACGAAGATTATATTCCAATTAAGTTGGAAAGCTGGAAAGAAAGAGACAGTTGGGGAGACCGAGAAGACGTTGGAAGGACAATATTAGAAGGGATTATCTAGAAGTAGTGTTTGTGATGGAAACTGGCTTGATCTTGCGCAGGATAGAATCCTATGACGAGCGTTTGTTCCTACAGCGATGAACTAACGAGTTCCGTAAGCCATAGACTAAGTAAGTATCCGATTGCATTGAAGCATTCAATGATCCGTAAACAGGATGTCAATAATAATTCTAGGCTAAGTGTTGTAGTTTACCTATTCTTTGGAGCATATTAGTAGACCCATTTGGTATTACTTTTTGTGTATGTTACAGTCCATCTGTTTCCAGAGTGGGCAAGGTTTGAAGGTATAATAGAATCTCACGCGCTATAACCTATCACATGATATGAGACACGATAGGCCTACTCATTTTCTTATGTGGTTGTACTATACGAGGAAACAACTATCGTATGATGTAAACAAACTGTTGTTCTTTGATCATTATTTGATGTGCTATAAAAGACATTTACACACACTCTCTCTCTCTGAATGCCTCAATTGTATATGCAGAACCTGTCTTAATGAAAGATGAAATTTAAGATTTAGCTGTAGTCTAAGGGAGAAGAGGTAGAAGACGGCGCAACATTGTGGAAGTCTTGCCTAGTGATCAAGTAGTACTGTGTTCGGTTCTCTAAATTGAAGCGGAGGGCTACACATTGAACCTAGTCGTCCGGGATCTAATCTGTAGGAGCCATTCTTTAATATCAATCTCCATCCCATTGAGGAACAACTCGAAAACACCAAAACACCATCAGTTCATCTTGCCGAAGAATCTCGTAGTCATTCACTTGTTTCTGGGCAGAACTCCAATCATCATCATAATCAAGAGCATGTGGAAAAAGAACAATCATTTAGATTACTTTAGAAAGGTAAATATTCTTTGAAAGGACCTATCGCTATCATGAAAACACTATTTATTGTAGACACTGTGTATTAGGGTGGAACGAAAAAATGAAATCAGTGTAACTTTTCTCGCCCATCCCGACCCATCTTTTTTATTTCTCTCCCATCTTTTCAACCATTGTTAAACTTCGAATAAACCGTTGAACAAGTGGGCGTATACAACATTAAAATTATGTATAAAAAAATATTGTTTCCATCGTCCACATGTTGACGATAAAGACAAAGCTTATTCTTACCCAAGAGCAGAATGCCGCCATATACTGGTAAGCCGACGTCTAGATTTGTAGCCGCTGCTGTCAAAGAGATGGCTGGAAGGAGGTGTCCACCAATTCGGTGTTTAAGCAGAAAAGAACATCGACCCAATGGATGGATTCAAGGTAGCAGCCCACATGGAGGGATTATAGCTGTTAGGCCACCGTTGGCTTAGAGGCGGATACCTAAATGGGCGGCATCATGGCAACGTGCAGGTTGTGACCCGACTGTTAGTCCCGTTCATTTACGAACACATACCCTAACCCCGAAAGTAATGCCATTTTACTACACTGCCATCTTTTAGCAATGTTGTCAATTATTTGATGGACGGAGATGGGAGAACAAAATCAATGAAGCAGCTTCCACAGCTGTAACACAATATACAATCAGCAATTCCAGTATCGAATTTCAGCCTATATACATGCCTTTACTTCAGATATAGTCTTCAAAAGGAATAGTGTGACGAGCTAAACGACGAATGCGGAAAGTTCCAGGTTCGAACTCCACTACAGATAGTTGGAAAATTAATTAACAAGCAAAAATTAATGTAACAACTTGAAAGAAATGGACGAAGACAGCAACTATGGCTAGTAAATCTCCGTCAAGAGTTTCAATGCTCTCTTTAGAGCAAATTAGAACAGGTGGGCAAATACAACGTTAAAGAAAATCTAAAATACGTTTGTTCATGATTCACATTTTGACGATTAAGACTACGTTGATTCTAAACGTTCAATAATCCGTTGATCAGGCCGATATTTAGTTACATGTACAACGTTGAAATTACGTTGCGGGACTATTATTGTATCCACCATTTATCAACATTTGTGTGCTACTGGGGTAGGATATCTTGGAGAGCCTCGTACATCTACATTGTCCTTTCGGTGGAGTGCGTGTCAGAAAACTATTCATTTAGTGGTTGGCGCTTCCAGAAAGGGGCCGTTCACATATTACGTAACGCTATATTTTACTAATTTTTACCCCCCCCCCCCCCCTTTTCCCACTTTTAAAACCAGAGGCGAAACCCCCCCCCCCCCCTTTGTCACGTAACGCTTTTTGATTTTTGTTTCTTCACCAATTTTGCTTATTTTGGGCGTCATTATAATAAAAAAAAACTAATTTTAATGGCAGAACTTTTTATTACAAAATGCTTGTATTCTGAATAAAATTAATTTGTAATGTTTTTTTTCGTCAACAAATCAAAGTACAGGTGTATCAGAAAATGGTAGTACCGTAATAATATTTTAACCTCATAAGGTTGTTTAATTAACTAGTCTTTCTTCGAAATTACATAGGCCTATTGTCGTTTTCCCAAGGAGAACGCACCCATTCTTTTAGGTTACCGATGATTGGCAAGTAGGATAGCTTACCTTAATAAAGAAGCTTAAGAAAGTAGTTTTCTTCTTACTAGCTGCTTCTATTCTTGCCGACACCATTTCCTTGAGTTCTTTATTACTTTTGACTTTAGTTTTAAAATTACGCCGTACTTCATTCACTAAAATTCGTACCTTTTGTGCAGTTTTATTTGTGTGAGATTTTTTAAAACTTTCAAATAACTTTTTATACAGCTCAGATTTGCTGGACATTATAGCGCTAGTTCAAGTATGACTTACACAATAAGTCAGTTTAAAAGCGGATCTATACTTTAATGGATCTAAATAGTACTTAATAGAACACAGTTCTTTGATTTAAAACATCAAAATCAAGAAACAAAATGGACTACTGGTGCCTACGCCGTACACGCTATTACCGTCCTATCGATTAGTGTCTAATTGTTGCAAATAATAATCTGAAGAATAAACCAGATCTCTCTCTCTCTCTCTCACCCCCTAACCCCCCACACACAAACAAACACACAACCTTTTCCTTATGGGGAAACGTACAGCACTAAAAGCAACCACAGAGTCATTGACCTTATTATCCTCTTTATTATCTTTGTCGAACATCTTCTTTGGACTTCAGTGTACCCCTTTTCAATTTTTTCTTCTCCTAAATCAATGTCAGAATGCGAATAACCAGGATTTCTCCAGGAAAATTCAAAACCAAAGAGCAAAGTTAAATTCATTTAGTACGAGATGAATTTCCGACGAATTCGGTTTTTAATATCTTATTTTGTTCTGCAAATCGTGGATCGTTCTGTCGCGGAAAATATTATTTCACGAAAAAGAGTTTCTTGTATTTCATATGCGAACCTCTTTAGAACAGTAGAATGGGTAATGATTCAAATCAAAAGTATTGAATCATATTCTCAGAAATAGTGATACGAGTGGGAACGCGAGAGTATTTTTAAGCGGTGGCTACGATCAGCTAACAACTAACTCCAGAAAGCTTCGTGTGCCGTATGCAATGCTGTGATAGCCGCAAAACGGATAATGATAATAATGATAAAATGAATTGTATTGGCGGTAACACCGCAAAACGTTGTTTTATTGTATTGTAATAAACGCAGGGTTCGTCATGCTGGTGTCTAGTAGCATCTTCGAATCTCTTCTGCACGATTCATCGTTTATAGGGTATATGTTCGCAATTTCCCACAACAATAAAAATATTTATTTATATATAAAAAAAAAGAACTGAATAAAATTATTTGTTTAAAAGATTGCATATAAACCTGAGAATAATAATCACAACAAAAAAACATGCGTTACGTAACGAAGGCGTAAACCCCCTCCTCCCTCCTTGTCACAGTTCGTAACGCAAGGCCGAACCCCTCCCTCCCCCTTGCCGCGTTACGTAATATGTGGACGACCCCAAACGTTAGATAAACACTTTTCTAAATGTGAGAAAACAGTAGTACAGTCTCTTTTAGATTTTCTACTTCCTCTAGAATTTTGAATTAAATCGGAATAAACTGGAAGACGGTTCTCAAAGTGACGAAAAATTTCTTGTCATCCTTTTCCGGCTTCATCTTTGTTGCTCTTCCTGTCATAGATATAAGACAAGTTGGCAGACAAAAAGAAAGTCAATTCAACAGTCTATCTAAGAAAACTTAATTATAAGAAAGACAGAGAAAAAGAGAATAGTTAAAAAAAGAATCTAAATTAGCAACACTGATTGACACTTGATGAGAAATGAGAGACAGAGAGAGAGAATTCAACGGAAGCCGAAGAGCAAAATCGAGTTCTTTCGCTGTGTATGTTCTGAGGAAATGGGAGAGAAGTATGGTAGAAGAGGCAGTTAGTAGAGACTGAGGTAGAAAAGGATATAAAGGAAGACGGTAGTGTCCCTCGGGGTGACTAATTTGGCCTTTGAAACTTCACGTTGATGTGGAAAACCCAATTTTCGACCAACGAGGGAGTCCCTTAAAACTCATGACTGGAGAAGCGAAAAGAAACGATAAAAGAGGAGACGAGCAAGATGGAAAAAGAGACAGAGAAAGGAAAAAAGAGAGAGAAAGTAAGAGTGACGCTGTGGGTAGGAGACATGCGTTTGAAGATTCTTCTAGGTTGTCGGTGACGGAATGAAGACCCCTAAGTTTAAGCATCGACAAAACGTAGACGCTCCTGGCTTCAAAGAAACCTTTTTGCATGCCTCTCTCTTCTCATCCCTTTGCAAGAACCTCCCCCAAAGGTTCATATCCCCCCACGCCTTGCTTAGAGGAACACCGTTCCCCTTATTGACGTCCCGAAGGAAATTAGCAGGAATCGTGTCAACTCCTTTTTGGGCAATGCCGCTGTAATCAAGAAGTTTAACCGCCATCCCTCATTTCGTTAACCGTCGTAATCTCTCTCTCTCTCAACATTTATTTCGTCCTTTTTTATCACAAGGGACATAGCAAATAGCTTATAAAGAGAAGAGAAGAATGTAGGTCAAATGGTAATGATAAAACTACTGTAGGTCCATTTCTATGTGAAAATCCATGCGTGTTTCCTCGGTTGAATGTAAAAGTGAGATGAAATTGAATTTCTTGTGTACCGTGCTACACTACACTTTACATTAATTGCTTATGCCGAATGTTTGAAATTCTTATTTCAGTTCAAAGTATCGGAGTTTAATTAATTATTAAGCCTTACATCTTAAAGATCCTAGGTGTGTCTGCGTATAAAATGTAGCCATAGATTAAATATCATTATATGTTAAAATTTATAATACTCTGCATAGAACTCTGAACTTTAGGGACGGATTCCACGAGCCAAATTTTGTATAACGTTACACCATATATTACCAATAATTTGAGCTACCATATTTTTTTAGTAGTAGCGTCATACACTTTAACCATAACGATAAACATTGATAATTCTGTACCGTTTTCACACTACGCCGGCAATGCCGTGGTCGCCACCGACAATACCGGCAACGGTGCATACGGCTGCAGTGCCGGTGTCGGCAGTGCTTTGCACATTTACCGGCAATGCCGGCGCCGAGAGGTAGTATTTTTTTTCATTTTGTCCTTAAAAGAGTCTGAAGTTTTATCTCATATACAGGGTCTAGATTCAACAAACTCAATCAGGGTTAACACAGCATAAGGAAAAAATTGTTGCCATCTTCAAAATTCAATATAAAATTAGACGTGCAACAATGCCTTCTACAATCTTTAAAAGTCAATACAAAATTAGATGCACAAGTATATAAGCTTCTCCCCCACTCACTGTAGTTTTACTACAGAAATCTATCGGGTAGTCGATCCCGGCACAAAGGGGAGAGGAAAGATTTGAAGACATAGATCTTTGATCTTTTGTTTTCAATTCCCACTCCACAAATTCCTGAAAAAGAAAAATAGCAACAAGTGAAGCATGGAGTCACATCCCTGCTGCTGATAAATCCTAGATCACAATCAAGAGAATGACATGCCAAATGAGTTACTTCTCCTCCGGCAATTTTTAAAGGGCATCTGATTGTGCTGGGTTCATTTCAAAATAATTATAATAATCTTTATTAATGTGCTATGGACAGATATAGAAGTGAGGTATAAAACCAATATAGCACAGTCAAAAGTTGATGTAAATTATATCGGGTTACAGAACATAAGGATAGAATAATTATCATTTAGATTATAAAACATATTCTCCCAAGTATTTCATAATAAATATATACAAAATTTTCACCACCATTCTGGATATAGAAAAAAAAATACAAGGGCCTGGTACAAGAACCCTGAAATCTACATGGTATAATTCTGAAGAAATTTAAGTATAGTTCCAATTAAACACATTATAAATGTGTAAAACAATTAGAAAAAAGTCAGTCACTTAAGCAACTAAAAAAAAATATAAAATTAGTTACTAAGCATTAGATGAAATATTATACGTTGTCATCATTCTGTTTAACATAATTTGTGATCTGTCAAAAATTCTAAAACAATTATGAGTTCTTAACCTACGTGAAGGAACTTGTATGTGACGTTTTTCCATCAGATAACTACTTTGAATTTTGTTTTTTAATAAGTCATCGATAAACTGAATATCTATTTTGTCTCTTCTTAGGAACAAGGGCTCAATCTCAAAGTACTGGCACCAAGGTTCGTAACTATACTTGTAGTACAACTAATCATTGGGATTGGGCGAAATAATCTGCATCAAGTTTCTAAAATCCTTTCCATACATGAAAACAATAAAAGACTAAATCAGAATAATTGTTTTAAAAACAGGAACTGTATAAATAAACATTATTCTAATGGAAAAAATGAAACAACAAAACTCCAAACACAAGAAAAGAAACAAAAATACACAGCGCCTTGTCACTAAAAGACTGTAGAAATTTATTAGGTGGCCGGCATTGCCGGCCGAGTCTGCATCCACATATAAGAAAGCATTGCCGCCGACAAAGCCGGTGTCGGCGCTAGCGCCGGCATTGTCGGGCGCTTCTCCAACTGCACTGGCAATTTCGGTGCGGGCAATAGCAATGCCGGTAGGTCTGAAAGCTAGCATTTGATTACATTAAAACCGAGCACATCACCGGCAATGTCGGTGAGGCCACCGGCATTGCCGGCGTAGTGTGCAAACGCACTTAGGGTGACCAGAAATGTGTTGGCGAAAAAGAGTATAACATACAAGCTATACAGACATACATACAAGCATTATATATATAAAAGTGAGGTTGAATTCTGGTAATGGCTACCATTATTTATAAAGCAGACACCAAATGAAAAAAAAATGTCCTGTCTTACTTTACCTACTCAAAAATAAAAAATGTAGAACAGGGGTTGGAGGTTTGTCATGGCGGTGTTTTATTTTGTTGAGTACCGAGCTATTGCCCTTGTCTCATATGTCGTTTAGTCTCTTGACGGGTTAAGTAAGTGTAATAAAAGAAGCTGTCGCTTCATTGGTTGTGCATGACGATTATGTTTTCCAGATTGTCTGGGAATCTTGGCATTTTATGAATTAGTCGTTGTGGTTGTAGTGTTCCTACTTCTGTTAGAACTTGGATATTGAAATTTCTAATGCGGAGCCATAAATTGCGGCGATGTCTGTTGATAATTTCGTCAATATATCCTAGTTCTAAATCTTCATGTAGCTGTTGTATTCTGGTGTCTCTAGGGAAGCCAGTGATCATGCGTACTGCTCGATTCTGAAATATTTGCAGTTTATATTGTGATAGTCCCGAGTAGAGGGAAAAATTAGCTTTATTCATAAAATTCAAAATAATAGGAAAAAATTAGGTTTTAGTATATTTTTATACTTTTCTTGTAATTTGTTCGGTGAAATGGAAATAAACCTCCGCCATCTTTCAGTAAAGATGAACAGAGTAGCAACAACGAAGGCTGATGAAATATATTGCAATCCATGACGTCAATCGAGATGTTATTCACCTTTCAGCAAATTAACCATGTTCTTTATGATGGGAACGTCACCTTTCGCCCTACTTAAAGTTCAAAGGAGAGTCATGTCAGACAAACACACACACACACACATTTACTTTATGTACAATTTGCTATATAAAGCCAATCAGTATTCTACCAAAACCTTCAGTATCTCCAGATCCATAGAGGGACCTTTAGTGCTTGAGTACAATAGAAGAGGTCGCCATTTCGACAGTCTCCAGCCAAAGCGTCAACTCCAATCCAAGAAGGAAGATAGTTTTTTTCTGAACATTTTTCATCTTCTGGCTGTGATAGAATTAAAAGCTGTTGAGTTTCATCGAACATCTAACTTCAACTAAATTTCAGGTATGAATAGAGAATCTGCTTTATATTGCGAATTCTAGCGTCTGGCATAATTTAGATTTTCTAAGTGTCACCTCCCGATCTGTATTTGCTCAAAGTTTAATAACTTCATAAAATCCGTTTATTCTGTCCATCGTTAGAGAAACGTGGTGTGTTTAAAATGTAATCATGTTAAGTTCAATTAATCCGCTAACAAACCCCTTTTTATGTATCCAAGTAGCTCTCACGTTTAGTTGAGCTTCGTTGTATTAAAATCTTAGTTTTAAGCCTCTACCATCTGACAATTAAAGTTAACGCCCATTATAAACTCTCAGAGTTCACCACATATTTCTCAACGATGTTTCACACTAAATAGTCTACGAATGACCGTCTAATTTTAAAACCTCTCGCTACTATGGTTTTCGCTCTCCCCACTTTAGAACGTTTTCCCAAAACACTCATGAAGAACGACAGCAATTCTTCGGTCGTTCACAATATATCATATTTGGTCATTTGCAGCGTGGGACCAAACAGGTAGTGCATACAATAGAATTGGACGGATTGTCATTTTATATAGATGTCATTTACATTTTATGGAGAGAACTGGGCTGTGGAGAGTGGATAAATGGATAGAAGTCTTTGGATGTCAAGGTTTGTTGTTACTGTAGAGTGATGTTTGAATATCAGACGTTTATCGAAATATACTCTTAAGTACTTGGCTACTGGTTGAATTTTTATGTCTTCTTTAAAACGTGGTGAGTCTGGAAGATGTCTATAACGTCTTGTAAATTGCACTGCTATGGATTTATCAGTATTAATTTTAGTTCGCCAATCAGTTGTCCATTGTTCAATGTTGTGTAAAATGGCTCTGAAGTGTAGGAGCTGCATATCTGGGATTATTGTGGGAAGCAAAAATGGCTGTGTCATCTGCGAAGGTTGCTGTCATGATGTTGGGTAGATTAGCGGTGTAAAAATGATACAGTTTTGGCGAGAGAACTGCTCCTTGAGGTACTCCTGCTGTTATGTTTCGAGGTTGTGTTTGAGCTCCTACATGATTTAACCGAAAAGTCCTGTTCTTCAGGTATGATTTTCTACGACACGGACAAGGTGTTCTGTGGTACAGAAGTGTTGGTGAAATCCAAACTGGTGAAAGTTCATCTGTTTTTATATATTTCCTTTCAATGTTTCATAAATGTTCCGATTCGAAGCTGTTTGGACTTCCCTTATTGATTCGATAATAGTAAGCTGTTGTTTTTATTTCTTTTACATTCTTTTAATCTACTTCATAATCTAACATCTCCCGTTATGGGTAGACTTTACCTAACCTTCTTGCAATTGTTAGTAGATACTACAAAAACCATTTTTAAAAAACTGGACAAATCGCCAACCTGCACTTATAGTGATATTGACACAGCTTTACAATTAAAAATACACTCGAAAGTTCAGTATGTGTACTCTTTCTCTCATTAGGTTAGATGATGATTAACTTTTAACTATATTTCATGTATAATGTATTCGGAATGTACAAATTTGTAAGACATTCAACTACAAAATACGTTAAAATTTAAAAAGATAAGGAAAAGAGTATAATTGGATATACGTATATTCAGATAGAAAAGAGTATAAAGTAGTTCAACATTAAAACAAGCATAATACTCTTAAAAAGAGTATGTCTGGTTGCCGTAGTGCCCTACCCGAACATCAGGCAAATTGCAACAGCATTTCTGTCTGATTCAAAATTTATTCTAGATGCATATCATAGTACTCTTATTGTTAAAGGAATATCGCATAAATAAAATTCTGGCCATTGTTATTACTAAAGCCCGGAAGTTCAGGCATTTATTTTACTTGAAATAGCCAGGCAAAAAGGTATTTATTATTGCTGAAATAGGCACTTAAAAAGGCATTATAATCTTTTAAAAAAATAAGATATCCTTACTTTTTCAATATCCTATATTAAGCATATCATTCTACATTACATCACATTGTTCTTTTTGGTTGCACATCTCCCCAAGTTGTTTCTTCAAGTTTTCAACATATATTAAGGCTTCTGTCTCTGGCAACTGTTCTCACCTTGAAGAAAGTGGAGCATACATAGAATAAAGTATTGCTGACGGGTTCAACAACAATTTAATTTTTACCTTTGTGTACACTGCATATGTTTTAATTAACTCTAGATCCTCATTTGCACCTATTACAGGTTTAGATCTGTTCTGACACTTCCAACAGTTTGTTTATTGTTTCTCACACAATATATCCATCGTTGTCACCAGTTTCTCGCCTTTCTTCTCTAGTTTTATTATTGCTTCTGGCAACGTTGCGTAGTATGCAGGAGCTGCCAAGTCATCAGTGTGACAGTAAATGAGAGGCGAAACAAGAGATCAGCCTAAATACTTAAAGAATCACTTCTAGTCACATTTACCCCCCCCC
>JAGDQP010002110.1:0-13517 GCA_022664845.1 Lepisma saccharinum
ACAAGTGTACTTTTAGCCTGAAAAATTTCCCGCTTGTAGCCAGTCATGAAATATTTTCGCACTATTCTACTGCACTAATATAACAGTTCGGTTCGTTAAAGGTTCGGTTCGGTTTCGGTTAACCGTTCCAAACCGGTTCAAGTGGAAAACCGAAACCACAGTTTACGTTTTCAGGAACCGTCCACCCCTGCTTACACCCCTAATTTTGATTAAGCCTTTCCAGTGATATGTTTAGGTGTGTTCTTGGCATGTATGTAGATGAAAGTTAAATACAATTTGATAAGCCTGAAAAACTCCAGGAATTTAAATTAGGATAAAAGCGTGGTAACCAACCATATTTTTGTCCATAATGCAACATGGACAATGTACGTAAACAACATAAACTAAATTAAAATACACCTTGTACGTTAAATAAACATTTGTTAATGGGCGAAATGTTTCGCATATAGAGGATCAACATACCTAAGGGCTGAGATATTAATAAGTCTGATTTGTAACTTATCAGCCTGCTAAGATGTGGAATGTCTAAAAGTGCGGTAGTATTATTATATATTAGTAAATTTGTCGGATCTTTCCTGCAGCCACTTTCAAAAACCCTAATCATATTTCGGAAATATAAGATCAGTTTTTGTGCTGCAGATATAGGTCCTAAAGGATACATTATACCAAAGATCGTGTTCTATACGCCATGAATGGGCAGATTTATTGTGTATATAAATATCTCTTGAGGTAGAGTTTTTGTACACAGTGGTGTTGAAGTTATTGTGCTAGCGATAGGTGGTTAGATTAAGAAAATTTAGAGAAATACTGAGTTTTTACCTTCGGGTGTACTGAATTAAATATTACTACAAACATGTTCAGCTGAGATATGGGTTGGTAAAAAATTAAGAAATCTTCAACATACCTAAAATATGACGGCTCGTACCGTTCTTTTAAAGAAAATTCTCAAGAGTGTTTTAACACAATATCAGCTAGAAAAAGAGATAACCAGTTACCCACCACAAGTCTATGTTAATGTTGTAAAACTTTCCTTCAAGTTGAAAAACGTTATCTTTGGTATAATTTCTTCTTTAGAACCTATAGCATCTGTAGTACAAAAATGGATCCTAAGGAAAAAAAAAGATAATGTTTTTGAAATAGGATTACTACGTAATGGTTATCCCAGATTTACACTTGAACGTTTTCACAAAGAAACATTCCAACAAATTTACAGCATACGTAATAATAATAATAATAAGCAACTATAGATCAGAAAACATTTCAAGTAGTAGTCCAACTTCCCTGCATTTCCATACTTTGAAAACCAATGTTCTAAAATTTATTTGGAAAACACGTGTGTCAGGTTGACCCGGACAAATTCAATAGTGTCATTCGTTAGTGCTGGTTAAGGCTCGAATTACAGCGTTAGTTCTTAATCTGTTACTGAGTTATTACACGTTCTTATGTCCGGGCTAACTTGAGGTCAAGTTAGCCCGAACTTTTATTGTTCGCTACTTACGGGAATCCCAATGTGTCAGTCGTTAGAGCTACCTTAGTACTGGTTAGTGCTCGAATTGCAACGTTAATGCTCTTTCCGTTACTGAGTTATTATACATTCTTCACTGAATTATTACACATTCTTATGTCTGGGACAACTTGACGTCAAATTAACCCGAACTTTTATTGTTGGTTAGTTACGGGAATCCCAGTAATGTCACTCGTTAGTGTTGGTCAGTGCTCGAATTATAGTGTTAGTTCTCAATATGTTACTGAGTTATTACACATTGTTACGTCCTGGCCAACTTGACGTCAAGTTAGCCCGGCCTTTTTATGTTCGGCTCTTACGAGGATCGCAGTAGTGCAGTTTGTTAGTGCTGGAATAACAAGTTTAGTGCTCAATCTTTTATTGTAGTGCTACCAATATTCTTCGAATAATCGAAGTTCGAATAATAAATAGTATTTGATTGAAAATTCGAATATGCGGAAATCTTCGAATATTACTCGAATGTTTGAAATGTCATAAATCATTTAGTATTATTCGAATATTCATTGGCCGGGGTTGGACTTGTACTTTTATCGTTGCTTATATTATTGTTTGAAATTTGAAATTAGTTTTTAGGACCTTTAGGCAACTTTGGCTCAGGCGGATGGATGATAATGGGATAAATTGGTGGAATGAAGATAGTGGGAGGAAACGGGAGAATCCCGAGAAAACCCAGGCACACGTTGTTTGTCCACCACAAAGGCCACATGGCATGAGCAGGGATCGATTCAACAATCTCCAGCGCCAGAGGTGAGCAGCGCTCTAGCAATTGAGTCACTAGTAATTATTGTTCAATTTCGTTAGGGAGATCCTCATGAGGATTGATCTTACTTTCACATACTCTCATCCTGACCGCGCAATGGTGAGGACAAGGAGCAAGTGGCAGCAGTTACAAGGTGGGGATGAAGGCGAAGTTGTAATATAAGGTTGAAGATTAAGCTGAAATGGGTCTGAGGGTGAGGACGAAAATAAAATTCAAACATAGGGATGAGAGGGACTGAGTGAAGTGAAGCTGCTATCTAACTTGAAACTTGAGTGTGAGATTGTGAGTGACTTGGGGTGAAGTTAAAGCCTGAGGGTGAGGGAAAAACTTAAAATTTGAGGTGCGGGTGATTAAGGTTAATGCCGAAAACGTGAAATTTAGAGCGAAGTTGAGGATAAGGTTGACGAACAAATTGAAACATGTGATTAAGTTAGGCTGAGGTCGAAGTTCAAACTGGAGAATGAGAGTGAAGGAAAGATGTTTAACCTCGCGATGTCTAACGTCGACCTCTTCTTACCTAGACCTAAAAAAGTAAGGTCTAAATTGTTAGATCGACGTTGAAATTTCATCGTAAGTTCGAAATTCAGAGATGATGATTAGCTTGAGTGAAGTTGTGGTTGAAGTCCCATCTTGAGGTCGAGGTTGAAATCCCATCGTGAGTGAAGTTGGGGATCAGTATTTTTGAAGTCAAGTAAGGTTGAGTTTGAGTGAGGTTCAGCTATTAAGTTCAATTGTGAAGTTGAGGATGAGTGAGGTCGTGGTTGAAGTTTCATCATGAAGTCGAGGGAAATTGATGATGAATGAAATTGCGGATGAGTGAAGTCGAGGTCGAGTAAGGTTGATTGAGGTCGTGGTCGAATGAGTTTGAGGTTGAATGAGGCCAAGATCCATCGCGGGGTCGAAGTTGAACCTCCGTGGCAGAGTTGAGGTTGAATCAGAGTTAGGACGAAATTGAAGTATGATGTTGAGAATGAGATTGAAATTTGAGTTCAATGGTGAGAGAATGAGGGCAAATCGTAGAGGTGAGAATGAAGGTTAAATGAGGACGACTAGCGAAGACATGAGGCTGAAGACGAGGGGGAAGTTCAAATGTGAACAGCTGAAGGTGAGGACGAATTAGGAGAGACGATCAGTTTGAGGTAGATTTGACTAAAGCGAACACCTGATATGTATAGTACTGCAATGTGGTATAGCCTTATTATACATATTAAAGTGAAAGCAGTAATAGTATTAAGAGAAGCAATGCTAGTAATAATGATAATGCCATTGGAAGTAGCACAAATACTTCCAATATTCGAAGTATTCGAATATTTTTTCGAAAATTCAATGGTGATAGCACTACTATAATGACTCCTTATACATGTTTATGTGCAGGACAACTTTTTTTTTAAATTTTATTTTACGGTCTTTAGGCAGGTATGGGTCAGACCGTATGGAAGATCGTGGGAGAATTGGTGGACTGAAAATAGCGTGAGGGGATGGGAAAACCTCGCACACGGTCTATGTCCGAGCAGGATCGAACCGAGGACCTCAAGTACCGGAGATGAGCACTCTGCACCTGAGCCATTGCGGGCCCCCGAAAATTTAGACGGACCTCTTGTGTTCGGCTCTTCAGAGGGTTGTTATGGTGCCACTTGCTGCAATGGCAAAGTTAGTGCTCAATCCTTTAACAAATTCTTAACATTTTTATATCCCGCACAACTTGACGTGAAATTAGCCTAGACAAAATAGTATGTAATAACTCATTCACAAACTGAGCAGTAACGTTGTAATTCGAAAATTAACGCAGCACTAACTAGTATTTATTGGGATCACCTTAAGAGCTAAACACAAAGCCCGAAACGACTTAACGTAAAGTAGTCCGGACATAATGATGCTTAATAGCTCATTGGGTTTTCTCGGGTTGCTCCCGTTTCCTCCCACTTTCTTCATTCTACCAATTCATCTCATCATCCATTCGGCCTAAGCCATAGTTGCCGAGAGGCCTTAAAATTTAATTTGAAATACTCCTTCAGTATGAATTGATTATTCGGAGATAATTTTCTTCAATCAGATACAATAGTTCAGAGGAAGGGGGAAGGAAATTATCTCTCATCCACTCCACCCTTGGAAATAGCCCCCTGGGTATGACTACAAGTCTAAAGGAAAATATTAGGAATTCCAGAAATGGTACAAGTGGTTCTGGCTTCTCAAAACAACTTGTAGAAACTGCCAAGTTCCTGATGAGTCTCATATCTTACACAAGTCTGCAAGTAAAACAAAAAGAAACTTTAATTTATTCTTACAGAACAACCAGATTTATATTATGACAAGTTTAATCATTGGTTTCATTTTTTAGAGACTTGAATTTAAAAAGAAATACAAATTATTGTCAGAGTAAAGGTGACCTTCTTTCTTCATTAACTAGCAACACTATCGCACTTCTAGATATTCGACTTCATAGCAGGAAGGACAGCATGGACAATGCTGGACTATGAGGCAAGAAGTTACATTTTAATTGTCTCCACTCTCTCTCTTTCTTTTTTAATTCCTACATCTTTCAAGCTGGTATTTGTATATTTCGCCAAGCGAAAGAGGTCATCAATAATTCGCAAGGTAAGCGCTATGATTATATCCATGTCACCGTACACCTGAAGTAATTTTACTTAATGTTTAATTTACATTTTAAAATGTATGGAAATATATATTCTAGTATTTGTTGTGTCAGTACATTCTTACACTGATACTTGAACAGGATTTGTTTGTTCTCCGTAAATCATTTGTTCCGTCTTATATTTCAGCTAGTAAGAGAACCAGAAAAATGTTCTCGGCCATTCTCAATTTCTGGATATTTTGTGACAAGGTGACCACTGAGAGAGATAATATCATAGAACGCATAGAAGCGGATGTATTGCGACGTAATACTCTCATCAAGGAGATTGAAGAGATAAAGGTGTCCATAAATGAAAAAATCGAGGGACATATACAGAATGAAAAATTGATAGAACAAGTAAGAAATTCACAGTTATTAACTATGATATCTTTGTCTTTAACATACTAATATTGTTATTCAGAGTATCAGTCTTGCCATTCTATTGGTATGGTTAAGGGAAATCTTAATTAGGGTGGTCGATGTAACACGAGGTTGATACAGCAAATAACTAGAATACTAAGTATATCAAGAAAACGATGCTAACTTCGGGCAAGAACATTGGAACTCGGGGAAGTCCCAGTCAAGATTGCCGGCGTTGGTAGGTTTCGAATCTGCACGCTTGTCACGTTCTTGTTTCGAGTTTGTTTCTGAAACTGTAGGCTTGTTTGTGTATTTTTAATTAACGTACATTTATGATCCAGACACGCAAGCTATGTTCTGAGTGTATCACAATTTTGAGGGATGACGTTCCTTCGAGTTCAGTCTTCAGGGAACGGAAAAGAGGAAGACAGTGACCAGATCCTTTTAGGAACCATGCCGGCATTCCACTAGTAATAAGGAAAGCAGTGATAGACGTCATTCAGTATGGTCGGCAGTAGGACTTAACTTACTTGCCTCTTCAGTGCCCTTCCGAAGTTCGCGACCGCAACGACTAGACCACGCAAATAGGTAGTGAATCAGTATACGATATCATCCCTCCTAACTTACGTTGAACAAACTGCGTTTACGTCGGGAAATCCTGTACTCCAGCTGAAGGGCCTCTAGCGATAATCGAATTGTATGCTGATCTGTGCATTCGCCCTGTGTCTCGAATTCAAACCTGAACGTTCTTGGCATGTGACGTTAATAGTAGGCCACGTTCTTAAAAACTACGTGCTGAGTAGGACGCAAATCACAATTCAAACGAACAAACAAAATTAACTATATTTTCAATTTTCTAATTACCTCTGATCACATTTGAAGTATTTTTTGTAGCAAAGATACAAGTTGGAAGTTTCACCGTGAAGGATAATCTCCATCAATGAATGAAAGAAGTTAGACTGTAGGATTTTTATTTTTGTACATTTACTTCATGATCGTGTTGCAAAACTAAATGAAAGCAAAATTTTTTACTAGTATAGACTCTTTGGTATTTACATATTTGTTACTCTTCTCCCGTAGTCTAGTGGTTACAATGGCTGACTTCGGATAAGAACTGTGGAGTTGGTGCAGGTTCGAGTCGAACTTCAGACTGGTCTTTTCTTTCTCACCATGCGAAAGCCAGGGTGGTTCCTTCTTCCACGGGTACAGCAAAGTGTAAAACGTGACTGCCTGTAATCTGAAGGCACAAATATAAAGTTTGAAGTTTAAATACAGTTTTCTACTTCAAACTTGGGTTGCGCGTTCCTTGGTTAATTTCGTTTTTTTTTTTTTTTTTTTTTTTCTGGTGTAAGCTGCCCAAGCTAAGTAAAAGATGGTCTGATTGGGTTGAACTAATCCGTCCTTCATTTATATCAGAGTCCTCTATTGTCTTCGGCGTTCTAGGAATGGGAATGTTTGGTCTCGTACGAGAACTCTAACCTCGCCCAATATGCTCCAGCCGGCCTAGATGTCGGGGGTGATACGGTGTTGAGCTTCGTCCGACCTCAGCAGAAGCCTTTAACGTGATACAGTTGTCCTGACCTACCTCGGAACGAAAAGCTACCTTCAGAGGATTAGCAGTGATGATTGTTTTACCGAGTATGAACAAGAAGTTCATATATTCAGGGTGTTCAACGGTCTGGAAAAGTCATTTTTTTTTTTTTTTAGTCAGAGAAAAGTCAGGGAATTTTCCGTGTTCTGCACAATTTATCGATATTCCTGCCATTGGAACAAAGCACAGAAAAAGAGAAGGCTGTTGGACATGCTTGAAGCAATTAGTGTCCAAGCTACAAATAGTCGGTCACCCCTTCATTTTACCTAACCAAACCCACTTCGTACAGTGTCCCTGCTATTGCGTCTTGAAGGTAAAATTAAGCGTATTTTTCTATCTTTTTCTTTAAATTAATGTGTTGACATCAATTTGGAAAGCTGGGACAAGTCAGGGATTTTTTTTTATTACTGCACACTGGACACCCTGATTTTCAACCAGTTGAAATAACTTTTCCCAAAATACAAGGCTTATTACACATCTCCTTACGGCAATTCTCTAAACCTACTATTTGAGTTTAGGATCTTCCAAAGTTATCCAGATAGCATAATAGCCAATGTACTACGTTTTCTTATGGTTCTCGACTTTTCATCTGTCCCTGGATCTGCATAGCAACCGATGTAGATATCACTACCGGAGTTAATGGCGTGCACCTATAACAGATCCATTACATTCAGGGTAGCATTTCATAAGTTGTGTGGATGTGACATCAGATCTTCCGAGCGACTTCACCATATCAACCGCCGTTACTAAGTATCTTGTTTCCTTTCCATATTTTCTTTATAAAACAAGCATTTATAACATTTATTCTTCCTGTCCTTCATTATCACAATACATTATTATTTCCATCATTATCGTAATCATCATCATTAACACATTCAACAGTAGTAACAAGAATAGCGAATATTCTTCAACAACAACAGGTACACACCAAACAGTTCATAATAAGGCCATGCATGACTTCGGATAAGAACCTGGTTCAGTTGCACATTTGCAGAGTTGTAAATTGCGTTGTTTCTGATTTCATGACGATTAAAAGGACCATGAAAACGCAAGAGCATAATCTTTCGTGACTATTTTTCATGTCCATTTCTATCACACCACATATCATCATCTCATTTACGTAAACACGACAACCTGAGCGAAAGTTGCCTAAAGGTCTTAAAATTCAATTCAATTCAAACGTAGAATACGCCAAAATAATTAAAATGAGAAGTATTTCATTAAATCAACTGAGCTCCGTCGAAAAGGGGGAATAAAGTTAAATGTGTGTGGGCGAAAGTGAGATTTTACGTGTAAGATTTAAAAAATAATGTCCTATAGGCGTGGATTCTATGGCTCAGTCCGCTATAGGATAGGGAAAAGGATACATGAAGGAGTCGGCCAGGCCAGTGCCTAAGTCCCTGCATTTGCCTTATGTGGCTAAGGCCCAGAGAATACCTTTCAGGGTGGGCGGCCGCGGGGTTTCGTCCTCATAAGCTTCGTGCTCAAGTAAGAAGAAAATCACAGTTCCATCAATCAATACTCCCAGCAGTGAAGCAAGTTCGCCTCGTATCGAGACCTAACATATTTCCTCTGATTTGGGATGCACGATGGTACCTTCTTTGGAACTAGGCCTGTCACAGTGCCCAATTCCGTACCCAGTGAAAGGAGTGAAAGGTCTGAAATTACTTTTTTAAATACTAATTTGAGGAAATCGTAAAGAAGTTTGAGGTTAGGTCTCCTTTCGTTTCATCTTGCATTTAAATCAGTCAAAAATGGTAATGTTTTGGTTAGCATAGGGTTACAATGAATATGCTGTAGATCAGGAAGTACAATTATTAAAGTTGTGTTTGTTTCGTCTTTCGTGTTTATTAAAATTTTGCGTGTTGTAATTGATAGTTATTAGGCGTTTTGTCATTTACTTTTTCGTCACCCTGTACCACATCTATGTGCATTTCGATTAATTGTACCTTGAAATCTAACGTACTATGATTTTCCAAGTGAGAATGCCGATCTTTAATGTTATTTTTTTCCCTAGTGGAGCGTAAATTCCCACAAAGGACTTTAGGTGGATGGATTGAATAAACTGTACTTTGCTAAATGATTCAGGTGTTTTCTGTTTTTTCTACATTGTAAATATTTGTTCTTTTATGATCTAGAACAGGGGTCTCGAACCAACGGCCAGCGTAGCGATTTTGACTGGCCCCGTAACAAATCCAAAATTAAAGTTACTGTATTCTGGGTTGGATTTAAAAGAAAGTAATTTAAATCACAAGAAGTAATTTGGTCAATATTTAACAGACTGCAGATAATTATTAAATTTCTTGTTGCCAACACAACCATCAAAAAGAAGAAAGAGAGAAAAATTTCAGAAGAAACTAAACTCTTAATGAAGAAAAGAGGGGAAATGAAAGAAGTGGAAAATTACATGAAGAGGATTGAGTACATAGAACTAAATAAAACCGTAAGTTATAAAACAAGAGAGGATGTACGAAGATAGAACGAAAATCTTGTTAGAAATACAATCGAGGAAAACAGGAGCCTGAGGAAAACCAAACAGTAGCTCGTGATAGAGGAAAGCAAATAATAGCAGCTAAGAGACCAGACGGGACCGTAACACGAAATAAGGAAGAAATTAAAAGGCAGAGACAAATCAAGCAAGGAAGGAGACTCATCTATCTGTGTGCCTCTCTAAGGTTTCTTTTTCTTCGTGCTATGTCGGTAATATTTATGTTCCATTGCAGGAGGTATCTTTTTCTTGAGAGAAGCATGGTTTTGAAAATTGCACCCTTTTGCACAAAAGAAGGGTTGAATCGAAGAAGAAAGGAATATAAAGGAGTTAAGATGTAACATTCAAGAATCTTTGAGATGTAAATTGTAAGTTCTACAATTGGATTATTTTCAGAGAAATGTCAAAAAATTATCAAAATATCGAGAAAGAATCTAATTCATTAGTATCTAAACCTCTTCCTTTGAAGTAGTTTTCTTTTGAAAAATTAAGAAGCTTTGTACGAAGCGACAGTAGCTCACCTGGTAGAGAGCTTGTTTCGTTTTCGGGGAGTCCTGGATTCTATTATCCTGACAGGTTGTCCAATGTATTTCCTCATTCACACCAGGCAAATACCGGGATGGACTCTGGCTAACTTCTTTACGCATCCTTTCTCCTATATCCTATCCCGACCAGAGCCATAGACGACTAAACGCCATAAATGAAATTAAAATTCAAGAAACTTTGACTCTGAGATATAAGTTATAACGTTCTACTATGGGATTATTTCCAGGGGAAAAATAGCGCCAAAAAACTAACATATCAAAGTGTCGAATGCGATATCGGTGGTATCGAGGAATCGAAAGTACATGAACATCACAAACTCAATAGAAAAGCGGCAACGTTTCGCAGAAGTGTGTTCACATGATAGGAAAGAAAATGGACAGGTAGGTCTGGTACGACGGGACTGGTGTTAAGGAGTCGCCATGTTGCGTACTAAAACATATATATAAAAAGAATGATAAGCAGCAGTTCGTTCGTGGTCGTAATGGAATACAAAGCGTCATCCCGTAATTCGTGTTTCTTTCATTTTGGGTGACTACTTGCTGCTTCGCATTATAGAATCGATTTTATGTATGTGCATACATTTGTAAATATTTTGTATTTGTTTTTGAAGGGGTTTTCTTCAGTCACACCAGGAAATGCCGGAATGGTACCTCTAAAATAAATCCTGGACGATTACCTTCTAACATCGTCTCCCCTACCCTATCCCAACATGACCCAAAGTTGCCTAAAGCTCATAGATAAATTCAAATTTTGTATTTATTTATTTAGTTATTTAACAAACTCCAAGTACAACTTTGACACACTTTTTCTTGGGAACAAACAGCAGCAACAGCTGCATCAATAATAACAGAGCAAAGATTTGGGAAGAAATAGGTCCTAGCCTTGTTCAGGGTACTGTCCTAACATTTGCCTTTTGCTACCGAGGGAAAGCCTCAATCAGAATCTGGTGTCGCTAGACAGGAAATAACGACATTCAGAATGAGGAGCTAACGCTCTACCAAGGAGCTACGACCGCTCGCAGAAACTGAGATTTTACGTCTAGTTTTAAAGGGATAAATCATATTTGACATAAACACATCAAGATAATGGTCAGCAAAGAAAAGAATCACAAAGTTGCTATTCCGTATGCATAAATTGTCTGTGCAAAGAACTTTAAAAATGACTCGAACTGCTGCTACCTCACTGCGCCTCCCCCTTGATAGCTTCTTTCCATGTGCCTGTACAAGCTAGGTAGGACATAACAGACTCACAGCTTTGAAAATAATTTAGCAAATCTAGAGAAAGTGAGAGGTCGTAGGGGTCAGGGAAGAATAAGAAGTAGGTTGAAAACCAAACTGGCGTTTCCTTGTGTTGTACATGCATACGTATAAGCTTTGGTCTTAATTTCGAAGCGTGTGTGTGTCTACTGATTCCTAGGATCGACTTGCTCATTTCGCTGGCTACCAAGTCCTCCAAATCAGTCCAGGTAAACCGATCCAAATTTTTTTTGTTGGATTCGTTCTTTTTAGGCTCTGAGTGATCTTCAGATTCTTAGGTAATATATTTCGTTGGAGGTTATCCATTGTTCCTCCTACCCAAGAAGAAAGACACTGCGGTTTGATTAAAACATCTGTGATGGGATCATCATCATCATCATCATGTATGTCAGCTTTTTTGTGGTATAAATTAAATGAATAAATGTTTTGGAAATTCCATGAAATGAACTTCCAGACCAGCAAGAATAAATTTATACGAGGACTTAGCACAGGGGTAGTAAAATGTGATTTTTTCCTTTTCAGCTTTATTCTGAATTTGATGATATCAGAAACGAACTCGCAAACTGTCAAGTTAAGAGAGAACAACTTGAGAGTGATGTTGATGAATTGAAGAAGGTTCTTGCGAAGGAAACACAGGATTATGATCGCCTTCAAGCAAAGGCTGAAAAGGTATTTTAAAAAAAGCATCATAGTATTTAATTTTAGAATTGAGTTTTATTATTTATTTATTTAAGTTTACAGGTCATACGAAGGAGTAATTTGTTTCTGCATTTTTCTTCAAGTTGCTGTAGGCTGGAAATCAGAAATAACACCTAAACAAACATCAGGGAAATGTTGGCACTTACGATGAAATACTTCTGTCAATTCGTTCAATAATCACGATCTTTTTAAAATATATTCTATATATTACGGTGTATTTCACTTTCATAGATATATAGCCATTATTTGTATTTTATATTTATACGAGGGTACGCAAAATGAAATAACTTCAAACTGCTGAAATGTGAAATGGTGTGAGTATAAGTCGTTGCACTGATCCTTTAGGCAGGTGTCGGTGTAGGTGAGTCATTCGAGTACCAAGAGAATTGGGAGTTCCTCAACCCATCGTCACTGGTGACGAAATCATCATTCACCAGTTTCAACGGGAAACAAAACGCGCCAATATGGAATGAAAACATCCCTCATCACCCAAAACGAAGAAGTTTAAGGTCCCCCAGTCAGTACGGAAGAAAGGTGATGGTCACATTTTTTTTTTTTTTTTTTCATGTAATTTCTGCCCCAGGGTCAGTGCAGCCACGTATTGCAGAACCGTGACGAAGTTACGGTCAGCTATTCGCAGGAAACGTCTAGGTGCTTTGAGAGATGGGGTTCTTCTGTTGGATGACAACGCTTGTACACACATTTCAAATCCCACAGTGGTTCACATCGGTCCCTAGGCTGGAAACTACTGGAACATCGCTCCGCAGTTGACACCACACGACTTTCACCTCTTCGGCCCACTGAAGAATCACCTGGGTGGTCACCGGTTCCAGGATATGGAGGAGGTTACCAGCTGGCTACGACACCAATCAAAAACTTCGCTGCTGGGTTTAAGGGACTCGTGAAACGCTGGAAATGTTCATGAAGATTACGTTGAAAAATAAAACAAATTTCATTAGGTAACTATTTTAACTTTTATTTCTATTCCATTTTGCTACTTCTATATTGACTTACCCTCGTATAAAGCTGTACTCAGCTGAGGCTATCCTATGCAAGGGCTACTAATTCAGTTCAGTACCGTATTTGAACGTAGAAGTTGCACCATCTAATTTTGGTAACTCAGTTATAAAATAAGGTATCCTGTGTGCGATGCGCGTTTGCCGTAAACAGCTCATGGGGGATGTTGAGGAAGCGCAACTCATATTCTCAACCTACGTCACGAAGTGAGGTGGGTTGATTAGTCCCACGTTTGACCATTTTTACGTCCCAAAGGGCTTAGGATTACCAAGAACACTTCTGACTCCTTAGTTTTAAGTATAGAAAAGAATGTAAAATAGAGTAGCGCGTATTTTGCAATATTTCACAAAACACCATTTAACACGAAAGTGACCGAAGCTACAATGAACGTACTGCGTTGTGTGTATCCTATCACTAACAACGATAGTCAAAGCTGGGACAATTCTCAACTGGAATCGTAAGATCGTGTGGTATCAGTGAATTACGTTGCTTGTGTGTACTGTATTATGTGTTAATTCCACTGAAATTACTAGATGATCCAGATGAGCGACCGAAGCGAGAAATCAGATGAATGAAGTAATTCTTTGCTGGTCCTGACGGCCCACAGTGCGGCTGATTCCAAAAAAGCTGTCCAAAAGTCAAA
>JAGDQP010002110.1:13617-78774 GCA_022664845.1 Lepisma saccharinum
TTGACAACCCCTATTCGTGAAACAGCCTATATATCATGTCACAATCAAGATCAATATCATGTTCATGTTTTTTTTGGCACGCTGATTACGAATTTGAAGAGTTGCAAAATTGAACCCCCTTAACAACATTTTAGCGTATACTTAAATGATAATTGTTTCTAATGAAATATGATGATGCTTTTTAATAAATCATTCCTAATTGGATTTTGGGCAGCCATTTTGAATCCAAGATGGCGACTTTTTCAACATATTGTAATATTTACCTAAACTACTCGTGATGATACACCTTTAAGACAAATTTCGTTTCTCTAGCTGAAACGGCGTGGGAAAGGATTTTTAGGTCCGCTTTAGATCTAAGATGGCGTCTTTCGAAACGTTTTGTAATATTTTCTTCACCTACTAGTGATCATGTACGTTCATATGTTATTTGGTGTTTCTAGCTCCAGCGCTTTAGGTTCTCTACTCTATACAATAGGTTTGGCGGCCATTTTGAATCCAAGATGGCGACTTTTTCAAGATGTAATATTTGTCTAAACTACTCGTGATAATATACCTTTGTGCCAAATTTCTTAGCTCTAGCTCAAACTGTGTGGAAAATGTATTCTTGGTTCCGCCATTTGAAACGATTGAATAACAAACAGGGGCAACTTCGGGCAGATTTTTTTGTTTTATATTGACGAACATACATTTGACTCGATCTAACTTACAATAAGTCTGACAGCGGAACAACATAACTTTTTCATAATAACATATCGTATTTTAACCCTTTGAATGAATAAAAATCAATAATTATTGTTTCACTAGTAATTTATATTTGATAAATTATTATTTCATAACTTTTTTTATATATTCTATGTACTTTCAGACGTTGATTCAATTTTATTTGATTATGATCTGCTTCAATCTAAAGTTTTTATACAACTTTCAAGTTCAACACGTGCGTCGTTCACTACCTCAGTAACAATCGATGCCAATCGAACAAAGGTAGCTTTGTGACTCCTATTCTTTGACAGGTAAAAGAAAATAAACACTTTCATAAGAAATTTCTGACCATTACAGATGTACTGCAACCAACCCAACATGAAAAAATTCCTAACTAGTTACATTTTTTTTTTTTTATATATATATATAAACTTTTGGCCAGCTCTTTTGGAATCGGCCGCACTGTGCGACCGTTGGGTGCTGTTTCTTTTTGGATGGTCCATATAAGTCTCTAGTTGACGCGCATTTCAGTTTATAATTTTAATTTCTGGGAAAAATTCTGCATGCCATGCACGAATAAATTCTTCATTTGGTCACTTCTGTAAAACATATATATGTGTGGTGGTTTGCAAGGTGTACCTATAATGTGTAACGTACAACCGATCTATATGGAGGAGGAGGAGCAGCAATAACAACAAAGAAAAAAGTACCTGCTAAAATGCTTTTTTTTTTTCTAATAAAAAGCAGATATAGAAAAGATGTATGTCGGATGAGCTCAAATCACTTGTATGTTTCATATAGTAAGCCTGCAACTCGGACTTGCGGTATTTTTCTAACCGTTCCCATTCTTCTGCTCTGAACAAAACATAGCAGTATAACCACCGGCCCGATCTCTGCTTATAACCGACCACCACAACATATATTTCTACAAAAAACGACGCTAGAGGTTCCACGCAGTAACTGCATCGACAGTTAGCCGAGTAAGACGGACCGTCGTTAACCCGGGAATGGACCAAGCAGTCAATGGCCGGGAAGAATGTCATATACACCTTCTAATAGAGCAACTTACTTATTATATTACAAGAAAATTATAACCCAATGAAATTCTAACATCACTTTTTCGAACTGGAAATATTCGAGGGAAAAAAAAATCGTATCTTTTCAACCCAAATAGCTGATTAACTGGGAAAGAAGGCATATATTGTTGAAAATTTACACTTTGTTCATCTAATTTAACACTTGTACACTTTCTTTACATGTTTTTAACTCTACACACTTTTACTTACTTTCTTGGCATCCTAGGGTCGGGTCGACTTACTGACACTGTTCAGTTCTGATGAAATCTGGGAGCGTTTTGGTAGACTCACTAAACCAAAATGCTTCTGAAATTTGGGGCGCGAGAGATACACTTCAATCCAAGCAATAACAACTCTCAATTCAGGTTAATACATCTAATGAAGCTTTAATGTTTCAGACGCTGATTTATTAAGATTGAGTGCGGTCGTGTGAGCATTTTTGAGTATCAGTTTCGCAATCAACCCATGATTAAATAAGAACCCTTCAACATACCTGGAACACACTGAAGTCTGTACTTTCACTGAGTCCAGAGGCGAGACTCGAACTAATGGTCTTCGAGGTACGAGTCATTTAATCATTGGAATGTCCGATGTTCTGACTTAGTCTTTGTACAATCACGGACCGTCCGATGGCTTGTCGGATATTGTCTTCAGTAGTTCGTATTCCGACTGACTATTTCTTTACAGACGTTAGTCTCTTACTGATGTTAACCGGACACTCAGTTGTTCGCTAGGCACTGAAAACGTAAGACTGTCCGTGATGAGACTGAGGCATACTAATAAAAACTTCTAACTTTCATACGACTGTCTTATAAACTGATCAAACAAGTAGAACTAATAAACTTGATGTGACTGTTCGAAGTAATGAATTTGATACGACGCGATGAATGAGCTAAAGGTCTCTGATCGAACTACGAAGACTTTACTTTCCAGTCTTTGTTTTTTATATTTTTGGACTATCCGGAATTTTGAAGTGTGACCTACTATCGTATAATAATTTCTATAAGAAAAATATCAACTACGTTCGTCATTGTCTCAATGACGCACGTATACTTGATTAATTTTGAACTAGAGTTCACGTGTTTCTGGTTCTTACTGAAATATGAAAATTTACATCTGTAGTTCCAATAATTGTACTCAAATAGCGTATATTTCTCTGTGAATTTCTAGTCTAAAGAATGCTCTTTTGAATAACACCGCATGTCTGAACTTCTAATAGATCACCTACGAGGTACAGCCGGTAAACCCGGAAAATTTACCAAACAGAAAAAAAAATGCCTGTTAACAAAACATACGTGTATTGGTACCAAACTTGGTATAAAGAATGCACAGAACAGACCTAATCAAATTATTCAATGTAGCCTCCGTCAGCTGCTACAACCTTCTCAAGCCTTCACCGGAATCGGCTGCACGCCAGCTTCAGGTCATCTCGGCCATCTGGGTCTTCACGTCCCTGATCGCTGCGCGTAGAGCATCCTTAGTGCTTAGTGTTGTGATGCGTTGCGTTCACCTTTGTTTCAACCACGCCCCATACGTAATAGTCCAGGGGGTTGCAGTCAGGACTGTTGGAGAGCTAGAAGTCTGGGGACCAGTGGTAAAGGAAGTTGCTGAACAGCCACGTCAGCGTCCTCCGGGCCTTATGAGCGGATCCACGGCTTCACCACGGTCTCCAGAACGTTGATGTAACTGTCGACTGTTACCTTTAGCCCCTCCTCGAAAAAGTGTGGTGGCATGACATCTCCCTCGCTGCTCACAACCCCGAACACCATCACAGACAACTGAAATTTGGTGTGCATAACGGCAGGCACACTAGCAGCATCTTGGCAGATCCAGCGATCGTTTTGACGGTTGATCTTCCGGTCTTGAATAAAGTTCTTCTCGTCTGAGAAGAATCTCAGAAAGCGCTATCGTGCTTGATTTCGTTGAGGAGAGCTTGCGGTTTCAGTTTTTTTGTCCATTTTGTTTTGTTCAATCAACAACTGACGGTTCCGAAACACAAATGATTTTCACTGCAGGTCCTCATGCACTGCCAGATGGACTGTCGATGTGGCCACGACCAGTTCCGTCGCAAGGCTATGCATGCTTCGTCCACGATCCTCTTCGATCTTCTCTTTCAGCTCCGCAACGAAATCGTCAGTTCTTTTCCGATCTGATCGCTTCTTGTGTTGTTTCCTGGCTCCTTGTTTCTCTAAACTTCCGAGCAATGTCATACACTTGGCTCTTGTTGTACCCAAACCAGACGATGATTTCTTTTGGTGTCTTCCCGGCGCGAAGCGATTCGAGTATCGCCGCCCAACGATCGTGTTCCTGGCTCGTTCTGTGCTCGCCAGCCGTCGAATGCACACTGACGCCTCGATGACCGAGCGAACGGAGAGGGCCCCCCTATCCAATTTAGCCTTATCTGTTTCCCCATCACTACTGCCTATACACATTCCGGATTTACCTGGAACGTCCTGTATATTTAAATATTTCTTACGTAACTAGGAAGTAAAAAATGTTTCTTTCCAGTTAAACTACTCAGAGGTCACGTGATTTTATAAATTCCTTTTCTGAACAAATAAGAGGATATTATTTCTTTTCATGTGATCACGGGGTGTTCAAGGGGACACTATTGTTTTGTAATTTCTCTGTCGAAACCGTGGAAAAGTATGATCTGTTGGAACTCACTTGTTCTTGCACAAGTTATCTTTGGTTTGATTTCTTTTTCTTTTAAGTTTCGTTCATTTGATGTCTGATGTAGCTTTAACATGATTAAATTTTTGCTTGTCTGTTATGTTACTGCTAGATTGGTTGGGTTTTAAAGTTCGATATTTCTTACCAGCAACTTCTACGGATTATAATAACTTGAAATATTCGAGGACAGTAAAGCACAGTAAGAGTATTTACTTTCAAAATTTTGGACTTTCAGTACACTTGCTACGTTTTATCAGTGTGAGAGTTAACTTGCAAGTGATTAAAAAAAAAACATTTTCTGTTTATATTTACGGCTAATAGTTACGAACTGGAGTGCTATCTATGAGTCGTGTGAAGTACGCCATCTGTTGTTTTTTTTTTCATTTTCAAACTTTTTGTTTTTCATTTTTCGTTCACGATTTACGGTTAGTGGCATTATCAACAACTTTACTCTTTTTTTTTCAACATAGCGCACATTTTTACTATGTAAAATTCTATATTATGTTGAAAATGTCAAATTTTAAATACATCGATTATTTAAAATTTACAAAACCTAGCAATTGTAGTGAAATCCAAAATTTTTGAACGTGATTATTTTTATTATTCTTTACTGTTAGAGTTACTTCATTAAATTTGTAAGAATTTTGTACAGATAACGATTTTTTCCTCTCCAATGTTTGAAGTTCGAAAAAGTGATGTTAGAATTCCACTGAGGTTTTAATTTTTTGATATTTTAATCAGTATTAGATGGTGTATATGTTATTCTTCCCGGCCAATCAGCTACTTGGGTCATTCCCGGGTAAGTATACCTGATGGGCGAGGAACACAAGTACATACAATCCAGGGACTATAATAAGATGCTGTATATAAAAACAGTCCTTCAATAGATGTCTTTGATAACGGAACGAGTTGATATCACTGAAAAATCATAAAACTCGAATTTAAATTTCATTTCTTGATTGTTTAAATCATTTTTGATCCGTAGATGATCAAGCAGAGAATAAACTAAGATCATGTGGATTTACTGATGCAATAACTTATATCTCAGATTAATATAGGATTGAACTAGAGATTTCGTAAATCTACGTAACTTTGTATAAACCTCAATCAATAGAACTAATATGGCCAGTTGTGTTATGAACTAGCAGAGTTCGCATGCTTGAAGAGATGTTGGAGCTATTCATTCTTTTGAATGGCATTATCGATATAGATGAATTTGATGGCGTGGAAATATTAAATGATATAGACGACATGGAGTACGAAATTAATCCCGGTTTTGGATACAGAAGTTATATACTTCAGCATTAAACAACCAAGAATTCTGTAGAACTTTGTATTCCTATATGACAAGTACGTGGAAAAGTAGTAATAAATGTTTGTCTAAAATGTGTGGAAAAGTATGCATAACGGAAAACCTTATTTCCAGCCCGTGCACGTTCTCAACTATCAACTATGTTCTGGTTTGTTTCCGTGATAGTTGAGAACGTATGCTGAGAAAGCAAACAGAAGAGTCAAATTTGCTGACTGGGTACAGTGTAAAAATAAATATTATTTAGAATATTGCACAACGCTGAAGAAAACCCAGTCTCCATAGTCCAGACAGTAACGACGCGGACGTCGGATTGGCAGTGGTAGACTCGCGGCCTACCATCCTGACTGAGGTTCTCCAGGTTTTCCCCTCAGCCTCACCTTCGAATGCTGGGATGATAACTTAAGTAAGACCCTGGCCGATATCTTTCCCAACCTCTAACCTACCTATTCCGACCTGATCCAAAGGTGCCAAAAACCATAAATTCATATCCTAGAGAACATACGGAGAAAGTATTATTTTGGATGGCGATCAAAGTTTCGAATGCAAGTAAGTTGAAAGTTTGCTGGAAAATGAAGTGTATGGGGGCGCAAGAGATTTTGCAACTAAGACGTGTATGTGATTTGCAAGTGTGGTAATTTCACGACCATAAGCATTATCGTCATACGGGAGTAAATAGGACAGTGGTTAGTACAAGTTATAGAAAAGTACTGTACAGAAACTTTGAATGGTAGAGCGTTCATTTGGTAGTTTTTTTAGAAGTACCTTCTGTTACAAAAATACCGGGAATTTGTAATTTAAAAGACCTGTGCGAATGTTTGGTAAATACTTTTTTTTTTTTTGCCATAAGTTGGTACTACTTTGACCTATTAATTACTATGCCAAAAATGAGCGCGATCGGTCAATCAGTTTGTGTACAGCAGCTGGTGAAACCAGTCCATCTCAGTAGTGCTTCACGATTTTCACAATGAACGACATTATTGAGCAAAAAGTGTGCTTTAAATGTGGTGTGAACGTAATTTCGTGTGCCGACTCGCTAAAAATGTTAGGTAAAACTTACGGTGAATCATTGTTTTCGAAAACACGGGCCTATGAGTGGTATAAAGCGTTCAAGGAGGATCGAGAGATCGTCGAAGACATGCCTCGTTCTGGACGACCTTCGACCGCTTCAACCGACGAAAACTTCAACAAAGTGAAGCAAAATGTGATCGATAATCGCCATTCCAGCTTCATAGAGATAGCACGAGTCCGTTCATTTGATTTTGGTTGATGTGTTGGGCATGAGCCGCGTCGCCGCACGGCTTGTTCCATAAGAGCTGAATTGCCTTAAAAATCATTACAGTGCACAGGTCGCTTTAGACATGCTGGATCGCGCCAATTCTGATCCCACATTCATGGTACGCATCATAACTGGTGACGAGACATGGGTCTACGAGTTTGACATGCAAACAAGTCAACAGGCATCGGAATGAAGGACAAAAGACAAGCCGAAATAGGAAAAACCACGTCAAAGTCGCTGAAAAATCACGGTGATGCTCATTGTTTTCTGTGATTTTCGTGGTTTGGTGTATCATGAATTCGTTCCAGAGGGGCGCACGGTAAATAACGAATACTATTTGGTCGTATTGAAGCGTTTGTGTGAGAAAATCTGTCAAAAACGGCCAGATCTGTGTAAGAACAATTGGTGGATTTTGCACGACGATAGTGCAGCATCTCATAGAGCAACAGTTGTGACAGAATTTAAAGCCAAAAACGCAACAAATCTCATCGATCAACCCCCGTATTCACCGTATCAACCCCGTGTGACATCTTCCTGTTTCCGAAACTAAAATTGTCGCCCCGGGATACCAGTTTTGAGTCGATTGACGCCACAAAACAAAATTCGTGGGAGGAGCTGAAGGCTGTACCGGAAGGCGCTTATAAAACTGTTTCGCAGACTGGAAAAGACGTTGATATATGCGTGTTGCATCAAATAGAGCCTACTTTAAAGGAGACAAAATACATTTTGATGACTAAATGACAAGTGCGTCTTTCATGTTACAATTTCCGGTACCTTTTTGACTGAAGGTATCCAGAAATAGTAATAATAATAATAATAAAAAAAGTGTAAAATCTTTGGAAGATTTCGTGGAGCCGAAAACTTAATCAGCACGTAATTTGGAATCGTAAGTTTTGAGATACTGCACTGACATACATAGGACAATTCTTACGATTACTTGTCCACCCTATACATACAGAGTATCCCAAAAGTTTCGCAACCAACTTTTTCATAGCACGTAACTATTAAACTAAATCAAATAGACATATCATTTTGAACTGAAATGTAGCCCTGTATATTTGGATCTTTATAAAATATCTAAACATCAGTCGTCATTCAGGCACGGTTGCAAAAAATTTTGGTAGAGTTAAAAAAAAAAAAACAACAACTACTACTACTCGTGTATATTCGTGCACAAAACGAATGTATGTAACTAGTTGCAACATTTTTCGGCGTCACTAGAATGTCTGCATTGCTGCTTATCGATTATGTAAAAGAAACTCCGTATTTTAAAACTTACAAGCTTTGTGCAGGGGTATTAGTGGTGTATTTCTAAAGCGCAGGTTTTTTCTAATATTAGAATGAACTTTTGCGGGGAGTGATACTGAGAAATGTGATTTATCTCTATGTAGCTCATTATGTCATGTCCAGAAAAAATGACAACTTGACTACACCTGGAAATCCTGAAATTTTAAGTGCGAGTTTTAATAGTCAATTGTTCATAACATGAAAATAGTGAAGGCAGAAGAATTGATTTTTAATTTATCCCACGATTACCGAGTACAGACATTCGTCAGACTTTTTGGACTTCATAAACTTTTGTTGTTGTTGTGCTTGGCATAGGTGTATCACTTCCCCACCAACAGTGTTGTTAAAGAGTCCATTCTAATATTGAAATAGCCTACATTTTCGAAATACGTCACTCATACTCCTGTACAATGCTTGTAAGCTGTTAGGTACGGGAATTCCGTTCTCATGTTCGATGAGCAGCCATGTAACGAAAGGTCGAAACCAGTTAAATAAATGGGCTTCGTGCAGGTAAAAGATTCGACACAGTTTGAAAAAAACAAACTACTTTGGCAACATTTTTACAACTGGGTATGAAAAACTATTGATGTTTAGTTGGTTAATGTTTTTTTTTTTTTAATCCCAATATACTGGGCTATGTTTCAGTGCAAGAGCGATATGTCTATTTGTTTTAATTTAATAGTTACGTGCTATGAAAGAGCGGGTTGCGCAACTTTTGGGATAATACAGCGTTAAGAAAACTTTTTACGTACAAGGATGAATAAATTGCTTATAAACATTTCTCGCATAGTAACTAACTTCGTTGTACTAACCAGGCTCATCTAAATATCTGCCCTTGGAAATGCAGTAGTTAAATATGCGAATCTTTTCGCTATACCCCACCGGTGGCGTAGTCAGAGGTTAATAGAATATGAAATATGTGTTTTTACATGTGCACATAAAAGAAAATGTTGTGAAATATAGGAATGCATGGTAATTGTGCATATATATTACTTCCTTTCCCCGACACTAGCAGACTTTTTAATTTGGTATTCAACTGGTTTGTGAATGTTACTAGAACATAGGAGAAAACCGTATTGTAAGATAATATTACTAAATGAGTTTTTTGTAATATGTCTAGTAGAAAGTACATAAACTACAGAATATGTATCTTATCGTGAATACATGTACGAATTGTGTAATATTTAAAAGAAAAGAAATCTGTTATGTGTTTCATTGATTACTAGATGTGTGTGTTTAAAATAAGGTTTTGAGAAAAGTATACGAGACGAAACAGAACGAGTTGACCAGAGGATGGAGACTGCATAATGAAGAACTTCACAGGCTGTATGATTCACCCGGCATTATAAGAATAGTGAAATCACGAAGGCTAAGATGGGCAGGCCATGAATCGGACGGGCGAAAACTTAAGATTATATTCAATTGTTGTTGGTAAGCCAGACGGGGAAGAGGCCGTTGGGAAGACAACAGTAGAAGAGATCTTCGAAAGGTAGATGCTCAAGATGAAAGCTGGCTTGATGTTGCTCAGGATATAATTCAATGGCGAACGTTTGTTACTGCGGCGATGAACTTCGGAATTCCGTAAGCCATAGGGTGAGTGAGTTATTAGATGTGTGTCTTGTGGGGTGGTGTATGAAATGTTGTTTACGTACCCCAAGTATTTCATCAAAGCAGAGGCTTCAAGACTTCATTCCACCAATTCATCCCATCATCATCCATCCGGCCTGAGTAGTTCGCGACAGCATTTCTCCTTTTCTTTTTTTTTCCGATAATACTGTTATATGAGTCCAGGAGTCTCAAAATATATTGTTTCCTGTGGGGTTCATCCAAAGTTTGAATAATCCCGTATTTAGCCGCATCTGTCTTCAAACTTTATGGTGCAACAAAACAGAACGTTGATCCACGGATCAATATATTCTACAGGCTACGAAATCGTGGCTCACGAACTTTTTAGTAACCGGACATAAGTTTGTCAGACAAACTTTTTTTTCTAATTCATTCAGGAGGGTACATTTTGATCTTGAAGAGAGAACCGAATCTGAATCACACATTTCTATGTCGATCACAATCGTTTCCGTACTATGAGCTGTAGGAAGTAGAATGAAGAGTCCAGTATTCTGGGAACACAATATGTTTAATTTCATATCTAGAAACTGGGTTTGGGTGACATTACTTTGGAACTATCTGCTGAGGGTGACCAAGTGCTGAAGCCAAAATAAGGAAAGAGAAGCAAAATGTATTCTTTTGTTCGGAATTTTTTTAACGACGTATTTTTTAACAATCTCATGTTTGGTAATACATAATCAAATATAGTGGATAGTTATTTAAATGGTAGTTCTGGTATTGTGTTGTACTGAAAAATATATATGAGTACCTTGTGTGCTTGCATTTTTATTTAGATCTGATACATTCTCATTACAGTTACGACTTTATTATAAACAATATATTAAATACAATCTACTCTTTGAAATATAACAGCATCTCATAATCACAAATGATAGTTAAAAGTTTTCGGTAGTATGTCTCGCTACAAAAAGAGGTCCTGGTCGAAAGTTGCCTAATACAAATTCGCTAGAGAAAGATCCTGGTTTCAGTCCCATATGTCGACCTTTCGGACGAGGAATTCAGTTTGTCTCATGAGAAAAAGCAATTGTATTTTTCTTAAAATGAGATTGCATATGTGGTGCTTCCAGGTAACGCTTATGCGTTTGGCACGAAGTCTGTTTTCGGCCTTCTAGGAATTGCAGCGAGACTGAAACTGACCTGCTTTTGTTTATGTAAACGTTTTTTTTTTTTTAAAAAAAAGGGGGGGGGGAATAGGGGTTACGAAGTTAATTTGTGATTGAAAGAGAAGACTCCTAAAATTTGTGAACAACTTAAAGGGGATGAGAGAGAAGTTCCTTATGTTTTTGTTACCTCTGTATTTATGAAAAAAATATTCTTTTGCAGTTAATCGAAGACATCGAAAAAATGCGTTCAAATATAGTGGAAAATCCTACCGAGATAAGAACCCAACTTGAAGAAGGACTGAAAGCATTGCAGGAGGTGGAAGAGGAAAGGAATACTCGTTCGAGGAGAATCGGAGAGGCCAAGGATGCTTTGGATAAATTCAATAGGTTAATTCCTGAAGTTCGCGGAGTAATGGAATTATTGGGTGAAATCCTAAGCATGGAAGACGAAGAGAAGTAAGTAGACAAGAAATTGCAGTAATATACTGTGACGTATGTTGTTAACAGAGTAATCACAATATGTATATAAAATTTGAAACAGTCTAGGGAACTGATATAATATACTATATATCCTGCATATTTCTGAATTTGGAGAAAGCCGCCGGATTCCGTCAACAGAATGCTTCTTATTGATATCGATCAGGGAGAACTCATATTGTTCGATACTCTTCTTCATAATGAAACCACACACTTCTGGGGGATTCTTTCATTCTAAGAAAGAAAGAAAAAAGTCGAAATGGAAAGGACTTTCATCCGGTGAGTTTGGGAAATTCCAGATGTACTTCATTTCTTCTCTGTGCGTTGTCATGTAACATGCACTGTACATTACCGGGACAAAATGTGATAGAGCGACTGTAGCACAGTTGATAGAGCGTTTGGCTTCAAGTTCGGAAGGTCGACCGACCACCCTGACAGATTTTTCCATCGATTTTTCTTTCTCATACCAGGCTAGTGTCATACCAGGTTCTTATCTTCAAAGTAGACCCTGACTAACTGATTTTCCAGATCTCCTGCCCTCTCTGAGCCAAAGATGTCTAAAGGACATACATACTATTCAATTCAGTGTACGGGCGCTAAAATGTGGTATCCCATTGTAATATCACCACTATTGTAACTACAAAAATTGTATGTCTTTCTTAGTCACATTGAGTAACTGTTTCATGATTGTTAAAATTCGTTTGGATATTATTTAAATAATTGTTTCATTATTGGAATCCGAATAATCGAATAAACGCGTAAGCAAATGAATGTAAATACGTAATGATGTAAGAGAAATCAGAAGTCTATTCTGAATAAAGTACCTGGGGAGGGGGAGGGGGGTGACGCGTGATTCTCAATTAACTCTCGAATTATTCATTGATTTCTTGGGGGTAAATAATTGATTATTCTTTATCTTAATGGTTATTCGATAGATCTGATGTTAAATTATCCAGATATTGATATCCCTAATTGTGTAGAAAATGTATGAATCAATGTATTAATTACCTGGTACCAAGAGTATGACACCTTTTACCGTGATTTTGAAATTACTGTATACTTGACTGTTGCTAGAGATAATGTAGGATTACTTCAGACGTGACTTCGTTGATTTGTCAGTAGGTAATTTAAGTCCACCTTGCTCTGTTTGGTATTCTTTTTTTTTTTTTTTTTTTTTTTTAATCTCGACTATATAGCAGGCATTCAGGCATGTAGAGCAATAACGTAAATCTCGCAGGCCAGTTGTTTTCTGTAGATTGTTTCTGCTATTTGGTTGGAGGTAATTCTTTATGTATAATAAAATTAGCTGCAATAGGAATATTAAGACAAATGCATGGTGGCTACTAATATTGAATAATAGAATTATACTGTTATAAAAAACACTACTGATTTAATATGAATTGTTAAACACACCAAATGTTGAAATTTGCTGTGTGTCACATTTAAGTAGATTTTGAAAGAAGTTTAGGCTATAGATTTTGAAAGAAGTTTACATTACGGAAGAGCGTTAAAAAACTTTTGTTTGCTTGTACTATCATTAGGTCAAGACGGATGTAAAATTGTATTTCTGTTCTGCGTACGGTACCACCAGTTCCCAAATCAACCGATATCAATTTGTGCTGAATACTCAATACCAATCTGTTAATGAGGAGACATGTTCTTCTCCGTTTAGAAGGCCGAACTACACAATGTGTGGGAATTAACTCTTTTCTCACGAAGTAACTTCAGTCATATAAAACTGTGACATCATATCACTTGATTATAACTGAATCTTAGGTACTATAATTAATTTTGTCCATGTTACAATAAAATTCAATCAGAAAATGAAATGTTTATTGCGAAGATGCTCTACGAAGTACGTTAAAAAAAAAAAAAAAAAAAAATGATGCAGAACACCAACAGACGAAAATCCCGGAAAACTTTGAAGAGCTTACACGTTTAATAAACAGGTCCTATTGCAGTCTGTGAATTTCGTTAAAAAAACCAGTAAAGTGAAAAAGTATATGAATATTGAAAATGGGTTTTGTGCTGCGAACATCTCATATTTCTACAGCAAGCATTTCTTACTTGATAATAACATACCTGGAAGAAGTGGCAATTACAACCATAATTTTCGGCAGCTACTAAATGAGAATAGCACTCACCATGACTGAAAAATAGTGTTCTATTCACTACAAATATTTAAAAAGTGCAAATGGAGAGAGGCGGGGTTAGAGATACAAGAACAGCCCACTTTTTTTTTTAAACACAATTTTATATATACCGAACTGAGTTGGCAACATGGCGACTCTTAACACCAGTCCTCTCTGTCCATCTTCTCTCCTTCATGTGAACACGCTTCTGCGAAGCGTTGCCGCTTTTCTATTGTGTTTGTGATGTTCGTGTACGCCGATCTTTGTATTCTATAATGTAAGTATCTTCTTTACCATCTTATGTATATGCAGGGTGGACACGAAAAGTTCTCATTAAAATAGAGAAAAAACGTGTGTTTGTAATTTGTCGAATTTTGCTTAGTTTCGGAGCTACAGGCTACCGAAAGCGTGGGGAAATGAAATTTAGAGCTTGATATTTCCAATCTCGTTAATAGTAAAACTGCGGGGGCAAGGTACCTGCAACAGTCCAATTGGATGTTGGCCTCAGCAACACAGCAGGCAAGCACGACTCTGGGAGACAAGGTGCAGTGAAAGGAAAGCAAGGAAAAGAGACCTCGCTCCCTAAGTTCCATTCCTCACAAGGAGAGACGACAGCCCAGAGAGGTTCTAGGTGTAGACGAAGGTTCCGGTCCGGTCGAAAAGAAACGGTCGCCCGCGGCCCACAGATTGTGAAAGGGAGAAGGTGAGCTACTGGTTCCGGTTCTCCGAAGAAAAACGGTCGCCCGCGGCCCACAGATTGTGACCTGGAGATGGTATCGCCCGCGGTCCACAAGTTGTGAAGGATGTAGGGGTGCAGTGGATTCCGTACCTCGAAGTGAGAGACGGTCGCCACGGTTTACTTCTAGGAAAGAAGATGAAAAAGGAAATATTGCCCACCCGAGGATGTATATCGCGTTCCAAGTTCCACTCCTAGCTGGAGAAGCGGGCGCTTGGGGAATTCCTCGAAGTTGAAGAGAACTCGTTCAATAATAATATGGTTCGTAGAAATACTTTTGCTTTATTGTCGTAAAATCAATAAACCACTGTTTGCATCGATCCAACGGCAGGGTACATGCTCCTTCGTGTTATAGTGAAGTGTACATTGAATTATATACATAATTGACTGCTGATTTACATAATTAAATAACTGTAAAAGGAAACATTAGTTAATATCAAGAAAATTGCAATACGACAATAGTTACATTGTCAGTTAAATGACATCAAAAGTTCTTTTAAAATATATCTAAAAAATATGAAAACGAATTACTGAAAGTTGCTAATTGAAGCGCCATCTCTTATGCTTTTGGATACAATTTATACATAGTAAATTAAAGCGTTATGAACAGGCTGCTGTTCAGCACAGTTACATACTCTCAAAGACTTCCAACCTGTTCTATCCAAAAATGCATATTTCGAAATTGTGCGCAATTTCGGGCTGCGCAAAGGATTCCCCAAAGGAACGAGGGGATTCCCAGAAATTCTCTGAAGTAAAGCTAAGCCGAAATGTACATGAACTTGACAACTTTCCAGCAGGTAACAATTATTCGTATGCGCCAAGTCTATATCTCAAACAGATCCCATTTCCTGAGTGATTTTTGTAAAAATGCGTGATCGAACTGCAATACATTCAATGAACTATTGATTTATTTGTTATCGATGAGAGAGAATGTCATTGCAAACCTGGATGGTGATGATTAATCATATAAACAGTGCAGTATAGGGTAATATACGACCGCAGTGGTCAAATGGCCACAGGTGTCAGATCATAAGTCACAGCTAGAGTTCCACGTTTGAATCCCGGTTGGGAATCAAACTTGTGTAATTTGAAAGCACAAAACCAAAACTTAATGGAAGCGAGATGGGATAAGGTTCTTGGTTACTAAAACGACCCATAAATACAAAGGGTCATAATATATATAAATCATGACAAGTAATTATGAATGAAAATGAAAGAAATAAGAGACGTTTGAATTCAGTTGACATAACGTGCACAATATTCCAAACACATTTACGTCTGATCGTCCTTTTTGTTTTGTACGTTTGGATTTTGGAATCTGAACATGTTGAGATCTACCTTTTCATCACAAAAGAAAAAAAAAAAGGATTGAACGAGAATGGTGAAGTGTCGTTGCGTTTTAAGTTGAAAGTTCAGGTATTGAGATCAGGAGTAAGAAGTTTTGAGGGAAGATTTGTTCGATTCCAAAATAACAGATTCTAAATAACTTGAACTTTTTGAAAGATCCTAAGTTTTATTCTTTAGAACTTGGGAGAGGCTGTCTTTATTGACTCTTATAGCGATGATTTACAGTGTAAATATGAGCAGTTGTATGTTAAACGCGTGCAAGTAGCCGGAATATGAAACTGAATAGAAACACGAAGTATTCACATGGTTGTCCTATAAATTACATTGCTGAGAAGGCAGTTATGCCTAATACTGAGAGAAATTTTTTGCCATCCATAATTTTTCCAAGGGAAGGAATGGGACAGGTGAAGCAAAGACTTATTTCGATTGAGTGCATAGTATTTAGTAAAGAACCTCAGTTCTGAACGGTTTTGGCTGTGTACATCCACGTGCAGACGAACATGTTTCTAGAAAGACTCATTCCAACATTTACTAACCGAAGATTTTATTCTTCTGGACCATGACATAATTAACGTTTTGGTTTGAACGTTGCTGCCTATTCAACTTCATTTCATCTCCCTAATCTTCGAAGTATTGTTTTAAGTAACACTCTGTATAAAAGGAACAAAAACTTTACATCTCTGTTTTTATGCAACCACGCATGGTAGTTTTTTTTTTCTTCATAAAATTAAAATTATTTAGAACCTGTTATTTTGGAATTACACGAATCTTCCTTCAGAATTTCTTGCTTCAAATTTCAATACTTGAACTTTCACCTTGAAACGCAACGACACATCACCATTCTCGTTTGTTTTTTTAATTTTTTTATTTAATTTTTTTTTAATTTAATTTTTTTATTTAATATATATATATATATATTAAATATATATATATATATTTTCGTGAGAATAGGCAGATCTTAACATGTTCAGATTCCAAAATCCAAACGTACAAAAGCAAGTGGACGAACAGACGTAAATTTGTTTGGAATATTGAGCACGTTATTTTATGGGTCGCTTTAGTAACCAAGAACCTTATCCCATCTCGCTTCCATGAAGTTTTGGTTTTGTGCTTTCAAATTACGCAAAGTTGATTCCCAACCGGGATTCAAACACTGAACTCTAGCTGTGACTTATGATCTGACACCTGTGACTACTTGACCACTGCGGTCGTTTATTACCCTATACTGCACTGTTTATATGATTAATCATCACCATCCAGGTTTGCAATGACATTCTCTCTCATTGGTAACAAATAAATCAATAGTTCATTGAATGTATTGCAGTTCGGAGAATAGCTCTGACTCCCGTTAGTTATGTCACTACGCATTTTTTTTACAAAATTCACTCGAGAAATGGGATCTGTTTGAGATATAGACTTGGCGCAAACCAATTATTGTTACCTGTGGAAAGTCGTCAAATTCATGCACATTTCGGCCTGGCTTTACTTCAGAGAATTTCTGGGACTCCCCTCGTTCCTTTGGGGAATCCTTTGCGCAGCCATTGCACAATTTCGAAACATGCATTTTTGGATAGAGCAGGTTGGAAGTCTTTGAGGGTACCTTGCCCCCGCAATTCTACTGTTAATGGTATTGGATATATCAAGCTGTAAAATCATTTTGCCACGCTTTCGGCAGCCTGTAGCTCCGAAACTATGTAGCAGAATTTTCGTCAGGCGCTCTCCACCTTGCCAGCAAATAAATTTACTTCAGTTTTTACTCTACTGATCCATCCCAGTTAATCATAGCAGATCATACTCTTAGCTAGTGACTTTAAGTTTGACCGATTGGCGTCGCCACCTACTAGGAGAGGGCAGCAAGTAGCTCCCTCACGAACAGATAACAGAGTAAATACCCGAGCAAACGGGAACTTCCCGCCAAGTTTTAAGTGCAAACTGCAGATTTTCGCCCTTGTTCTGTGCGAATCAACATTTTATTGGGAGTTTTAGAAGAAAAGTGAATTAATGCGTGTGTTTGTGTGCTGTAGTAAATACTGTTTGAGACCAGAATTAGTGAGAAATCCATGTCCTCATTTTCCGGATTTTTCCCGCTGACACATTGGTGCACGGGAAACACAGCAGCAGCAGCATTGATGAAGAGGAACTTGGCTACGGCTGCGACTCACATTTAAATCCTTTTGGTGGAAATTTGAAAGGTAAACCGTTGGAGGCAATGGCAGTTTTGGCGCACTCAAGAGACAGAGGCTCTCGGGCATAGGACATGAATCTGTGCGGATGTAAGAAAGTTAAGTGGTCGACAAAGACGATACTGTTGTAAATTAAGTCCCTGATTACTCTACAAATAACTACAAATGTTTCTGCAATCTGTGCAGTATAATTGTTTCAAGATACTCGTCGATGAAGTTAATTTTTATCGTCAGCAGCGTTAGCCAGTAGCTGGATAGGTGCCTCCACGAACAGTGGCTTTGTGCCGGTACTGTAACCTCTCCGTGTGACTTCGTCCGAGCGATAATCATTTGCGAGGGTGTTCATAATTTATGTGCACAAGTAATTATTTGTTGTAAAATAAATACCCGGCATTATAGTTCTCGATTAATCTAGTAAATGGCATCTTACACAAGTGTATAAGTGTGTGTTATCATATAAAGCATGTATCTTGTTTAAAGTTATCCACGTAATTTTCTTTCGTTGTGATGCAAAAGAGAGAAAGTATTATGCATCTATTTATACGTCACACAGTCCTTAGTGCTCTATAATATGTATTCGTGTAGTGCGTATTGCCATTTATTGCTAAAAGTGAAGATCCATACTGAGCTCCATTTCCAGTTATGTACAAGGGCGCACTATTATTATTGAATAAGTTCGAATGGATGAATGTGATAAGTAGTGTGGTACAGTACGTCGAATTCTTCAAGGTCAATATAACAACCAGTAAACATGTCCTTCATTTATGTGTTGTTTTTGTTCAGCAAATCAATTTTGGGAGAAGTTAAAATTAATCGTCATGTGTCTGTGTCGTTAGTACGTGAGTCGTAAGCGACGAATCAGGTGCCTTATAGCACTTTACTTGGTTATATTCAGTGTATGTGGTCTTTTCTCTATAAAGTACCACGCGACATAACCAGGTATTGGTGTCGAAAGTGCTATTTATATCTGGTAACCCACGTCACCCTCCTTTTTATTGTAAGTGATTTTATTATAACCCACTTTTTATTATAAGTGGCGTCGACCACTCTCTTTTATTATAACTAAGCGGAACTCGACAAATTACAAAGACACATTTTTTCTTCATTTTGATGAGAACTTTTCGTTCCTAGAGTTTTGACAATGATTTTTTGTCCACCCTGTATAAGTATATATAGGAAAAGGCCGGATAGGCAATATAATAGGTGAAATTTATAGAGAGAGGAAGGATATTGTACTTGCGTAGTTTCTTGACGAAGATCACATGCACATCTCTGCGTCAGTAATCACCGTCACCAACAGACTCGCTTTTCCAGTTTCTACACACATGCAATTGTACAACACGGACTTCGATGATAGTTTCCGCGTAGTTTTAATCCTTACGTATACCCCAACATAGCACATCCACACGATGTCTCTGGGAAGGAGGAGTTTTCATTGAGGGTTTGAGAGCAGAACTTAAACCTGGTCAAAACATGCAGTAACCTTCTTTCCTCCCTACGTCAACATCCACATTTCCTCTCCAACTCTGCCCATTCTCTTCCAGCTTTCTAATATTCCCGGTCTCCCCCTTCCCCCTGCGTACTACACTAACTCCCAGTTTTTGCGATTGACTCTGCAACCTACTCACTTTTAATTGTGCTTCATATGCTGGAAACCACTTTCTCCGACTACGTTCCCTATACTGAATCCCACTTTTTCTGTCTGCGTTTACTATACTGTATCACGCTTTCTCTGACTCTCTTTATATTATATCCCACATTTTCTGATTATGTTTCCTGTACTGATCCCCACTTCCTCTGACTGCACTTACTATAGTGAATTCCACTTCCTTGACTGCGTTTCCTTAATGACTCCCAGTTTTTATCATCATCATTATTAGTATTCATTGTACCCAGCTCAATTTTCAACACATAATACTCTTACCAAAACTCAACTCCCATCGGTGCTTGCGCACACGCAGAATGTCAACTGTGTTTTTAATGTGGACGTCCGCCATTTTGTTTTTCTGTTTCTTCCTATTTGTCAACTCGTGTGTTAAGTAAGCTGTTTTTCTCCTCCTACTGAAGATATAAAATGTATCTTTGGGTTAAGTGTAATTTGTGCTTGTGAATTTCCTTAGGATACAACGTTAAGTACAATTCCTTTCCTATCAATTTAACTTATTATATTGCCTATCCGGTCTATTCCTATATGTATTTTGTAAAAAAGATATAAATAAAAGTTTTATTAAAAAAAACGAAAAGTTCTGCACTCCCTTTGCTATATTTGCTTTTTTATAATAGATTTTACGATTAAAGGGATTTTGTAACATAAATAATCGTGCCATACGCCATGTACCCCACCAGATACAAAAGAATTCGAGACTTCCCGGATTTCAGGTAAACTCATTCACTCCTGTTGGTCTATTGCACTGTCGTCTTCACTAGGCAACCACGCTTGAGTTGAAAGTTAATCAGTTACGTAAAGGATACGAAGTGTACAAGATGCAGTTTCTCTTTCTTCGATTGGTACCATAAGGCATTATTAAAAGCGAAGTAAACTACTGTCAGGATTTTCAGAAATTCGATAAGAATGTGTGGTTGGTGGCGCAACCTGAATTTATCTAATTAATACATTATTTTTAACTGGTCTATCGATAATCGGTATAGTTCGGCATATAATTCAGGAAGATCTGGAAGAGGAGAGAAATTTTTATATTCACCTTGTACACAATAAATTTGGCCCAAATTATTTGGAAAGCATTTTGATACTTGATTTGGAAAATGTGCATTGATAACACTGTTAGAAGATATGGTCGTGTGAATTATTAAATCTTCTGAAAAGTATTTTATCTACCAATAATATACTAGCAGTTAATTTTGTTTAATTTTAGAAAACGTTTCATTTTATTTCTTCAGAGACCAGTAATTAAATATTTTCTCGTGGAAAGCAGAGACGAAACAAACCATTATTTACCCATTTAAGTCGAAAATTTGAAGGAAGGAAATAAAATTCTTAACCAAATAAGTTGTGGGGAAAACACCCTAAAGATTAGTACATACCTTAGTTCCTGAAGAAGTTAACGTGCACTAATAAACTGCATCACGCAGTTAAAAGTAACTCATATATTTCGAGAGAGAAATTTATTTTCAGTGACGTAGAAGAGGTTGCGTTAAATGGGTGGAACAAGTAGAAGAAGGAGGGTTCCAAGATTTATGAATAGTAACCTACAAAACGTGGAAAAGTCAGGCATTCTCTCTGGGCTAAGAAGCGGTATCCCTGTCAGGAAGGAACGATAATATATTTACATGTAGTGTAATATAGTATTTCTAATACATTGTGTGGGCCGCGGTGGATAAATGGTATAGCGCACACCTCTGGTGTTCGGGGTCCCTGCTCATGCCATGTGGTGTTTGTGATGGACAAACACCGTGTGCGTGGGATTTCTCGGGTTTCTCCCGTTTCCTCCCACTTTCTTCATTCCACCGATTAATTCCATCATCCATCCGGCCTGAGCCAAAGGCTTTACAGATTCAAATTTTTAAAATTTACTTCATTGTACGGATTCAGAAGCCATATCAGTTCCTTTTTAAAAGAACTCTTCATTCAGTTCCTATGAGATTGCGTGTGAAGCTGAGGTCTGCTATGCAAAGTACAAGACAAAAATTAAAGGTGTAATCCACTAGAATAGGAAAATGGAATGGGAAGGTGGAGTAAATACAAACTTAGCTCACGCCTGGTATTCCGGTTGAGTTTTTCTTTAGATGAATGCCGTGGTGTTGCCCATGGTCGAGGTCACGATTATAATGTAGTAAACCATTTGACCGCATCTAAGGATAAACCACGTATATGAATCATAAATAGATCTGCGGTTACGCTTGACTTCATCGCAAACTTTGGTTACTTTTAGATGTAGAATCAGAACGATAAGTAAAATTTGGTGATGGTCAATGTAATTGAATTTTGTTTTTCTTTGTACCATCGAAATCTCAGTTGAAATATTTTGGAAGAGCAGAAAAGCCATATCTGTAGTATGTTGCCAAATTCTTTCTTCGGTATATGCTGTCCTAAAATTTTCGTGTTGTGTGTACCGTATTTTCCCCATACATCGTTTATACTTGTGGGATGAGTACAATATTCGACAAAAAAGGAAACTAATTGTGACAAGTGATAACCAAGGCCGGTGATTCAACAGCTATGTGCTTGCCTTGTCTTCTCATCGGTTTGCATTGGTTCAGATCGCGAACTGACCATTCTCAGTGAGGTTTTTCTGTCATATGCCACTAGTCAGCTTCCAAGTGTATGGAAGGTCGTTGGAAACAAATTAAGTAGTTTCAGTCGTTTTTGTGAAGAAGAACTTAACTCATTAAACATTTTAGTTATTTAATACTGTAATAGTTGCTATTTTAATTTTTTTGTATACTTTTGCAGAAGTAAGAGAGCCAATTTGGAGTCTGTTAAAAAGCAAACAAGATGCAAAATAGAAGCGGTAGAAGAAATGGCTGATTCCGTTCGTATTATGAATGAAAAATTGAGTTTACTCGAGGAGCAGATGGTTTCTTTAAAAGTAAAGCATCAACAACAATGCAGAAACATGGTGGAAAATCTGCAGGCTTTGAAGCAGTAAGTGTGTATATTTTTAACTTCCTAGATATACTCATATAATTCGAATCTGTTCCATGCAGAAAATGCTAAACCATGGACTGAAGTATTTCGTATATTGACGGAATTCCGTAAATCTGTAGCTTTCCATATGGCCAAAGCCTGTTACATGAAAGTATTTTTGTCACTCACATCCGTTTTCAAGGTTGCGTAACGAGAATGAAGGCCGGGCCGTTATTCACTTAGTTAAAATAGAAACCTGCATTATAAGTTCCAAGTGATTTGTATTAACGGGGTTAAAAGGCAACATTTTTTGTGTATCAAATGAAATAAATTTGATTTTAGTGCCTTCGTGACAAAACTTTGCTGATTGCTACAATTTCTCGTTGTTAATGGTAGCCTACGAACTTGGTTCTTGTGGCTCAAAAATGATAGCCACAAATTCAAAGTGGTGAAACAGCTCACTTACAGGCAATTGTTTTGCTGTATACTGCGCTGTGTGTTCCGAACTGTAAGCTGCATTAGGTATTAATTCAACACCATCGGTGAACTGAGGTATAATTCCACTTTTTAAATAAATTTGCTCCGAATTTGTATGTTTTCTTGCTGTCCCACAGAGACACTAGGGCTAAGCAGCCCCAAAACACTTCTTAACTGTAAAGCTGATGAATTTTCAGGGCTCTGACCCTTTCCCCACCGTGGGTGACACCCTCATACACCTTTCTTATATCTCGTGGTGACCACTTTTTAAAATTTCTGTGGAACCCTGTTTGGGAAAGGCAGTCACCCCATCCCCCGCATGCTAATGTGCTGCTAAAACTTCCATGGGTTGCTTGCTCTTTTAAAGATCACTGTCCGATATTATTCATAAAATTAAGAAGTTATGAATTTTCCCGGCCGTGGTAAACTATAAACATTTTCAAGTCATGTATTTAATAGCAATGTACCAGTATTTTCCAGCTTATGTATCCCTCTGTAGTATTTTGTTAGGTGTAGTGTAGGAAAGTGTGGTATCTTGAGCCCCCATTTTCTTTTTCTAGTATAACTCACAAAACTATCATTTGCAATGTAAAACTGAGGCAAAACGTACACTTATTTATTTTTTACTATGTTTGACTGTATATTTAACGTTAAATAGAACTTTCATCATAATAAAAATTAGTTTACCAAAAGTTAACACTTTGTATGAAAAAAAAATGAAGGGTGTGGGTAATATGAGTATAACGTGGTACCTACGGCATCTTAAGATCTGAAATTCAATTAGAAATGAACCTTGACTATTCAGGAAAAGGCCCATCACAAAATAAACACACTTCGTCCCCTTCATCTGGTTTTTCAACCCCGCAAGAAGATTCTAAACCAAATTTTCCAGAATCAAATTGGGTCACTTATGTCATCAGCGGATTTCTTCACAGAAAGCTCAAGTTTTCTCTTACATGACAGTTTATGTTTCTTTTTAGAGATTTCTGTTAGGTTTTACCCCCTGATTGCGATAGGCTTACATTACCAGCAAGCGTGGGGGCTCATATTTCAACTCTTAGTCATATTAAAAATCAACAGTATATAACCTAAACACCTTACATCCTGTTTTTTAAACGGATAAAGGAAAATATTCTTTACATCTTTATCTAGACAAAGCCCTAATCGTAACGCTTACATATATAAAACTATATTGTGTCACAATATGCAAAAACATACCTTAGGAAGTTTTCTCAGCGACTAAAGCATAAAGTTGATGTAACGTACTGCTATAACTACTGACTGACGCCAGCACGCCATAACATGAGAATTAGTAATTAACGTAGTAGTACAAGCTGTTGCTACTACAGAAAGACAAATAATTTTTGAGAAACTCCGGAGGCTCGATTTACCCGCAGGGGTTCAAGATACCATCTAGTTTTCTAATGCTGCGCACTTTAGCACTAGGCGTGTATCAGAACTCCGACGCTCCGTGCATACTGAAGAGAGCAAAGAGATCTTTATATTGTTTTCCAGTGATGTTGGACATGTGAATTTGTTTTCCAGTGAGCATGTGGATTTGTTCTTTCAATTTTTAAAGTCACATCTCGCATTTGTTATTTCGGAATTATAAAATGCAGCATTCCGCTTCAGGAATAAAAATTTCATTTCCGGAATTCCGAACACCCTTATTTGACACGTACTGAACGAGAATCTGGGACTACGCCCACAGAAAGCTAACATCTGTTAACTGTAATGTAAATTTGCATTCGTTTAAGTTGTGTTCTAATTTATAGGCTTCGAACATCTCTATATCGAACTAGAGATGCTTCTAAAGCGTGTCAACCCTACGCTTGAAATTTGTGTATCAGATTGAAATATTCTTCTTGATTAGGTTAGGCAGTCGCGCTAATAATTCTAAGGCATCTGACTTGACTTGTGAGATTAACTTGAAAATAAAAACTTTAACTAATCTGCCATAGGGAGTATTGTCGTTCTAGATCGAAGACGCTTAATATAGGCAAACCCCAAAACAATCGTCAGCAAAATAACAGTTACTGTACCATATTTAACTCAAATAATTTTGTCACATATTCTGATAACTTCAGAACAGCCTTTATACATACAATACATACAAATATAAAGGGCTCCTCTTGAATACTCCAGTACCAGTAAGTTCACTATACCGTTCCTAATTCTTCATTTCCCAGGATGAATAATCACCTCTGTCAATAAAATAATTTAAACACTTCTTTTTTACAGAGGAATAAATCAAACTCGATTCCGTCGAACTGTAAAACCAGCAAGTAAAAGAAACATAGAAACCATATTGTTCCGTATTGCTGGTTTTGATCTCTAAAGCTGAATCATCAGCCTACTGCTGCACTTCTCATGTATGGTTATTTTTTACAGAGAGGAAGAGATTGCCAGGAAACGTTTACATGAAGCAAGTAAGGCAAGTGAAGAAGAGCGCAAAGTATTGGAAAAGGAGAAAAAGGAAATTGCAGCCAAAGAGCAGTTTATAAATATGTATCAACTGCAACTTCAAGGACTATATTCTCGAGTTTTAGAGCACGTAAGTATAAGAAATGTTGTATACTTTTTAGTGGTGTTTATATTTTACATTTAAAACTCTATGACGGTTTTATTTCCACAATCTAACGAACAAGCTCCTAATGTACTCGACAAAACTATTTAACAGTTCTAACAAATGAAACGTGCAGTGTATTGGTACTTTCGTAGTCAAAACATTTAAATTTAATCAAATAACGTAACTGTTATATATTTTAAATTGAATTAGCGTGGAATATTGTGTCTACAAAATTCATTTCTGCTCGCACGTGGAAGTAAGAGCCCGTCAGTGCAAAATTCTATTTAGTTGCGACTACAGTCTTGTAGACACTAAAAACTTTGAAAATAACCCCCAAGAATCAAGAAATGGGCATTACAATTACTAACAAAAAGGTGGAAAATGAATTTAGAATTGAGCACGCATAATATTTAAATAATATGTCAAAGACTAAAAATTGTGTTTTCTCGAGCCCCACTTTAATCATCATGCAACAAACTTATACGCTCTTGCTGTCCGCGGAACTCTCACCTGCTCGTCTGACGACCTACTTCAAAATTATTTCGGTTCTCTCTCGTCAGCTCTTAATGACCGTGGATATCCTAGTCACCTCATCAGTAAACAATTGGACCGTGCCAAAAATCACCCGAATTCCAACCGGCCTCTCGCGAAGCTCCCCCCACTCTGTTTTCTCACTCAGTACCACCCCAGCCTTCAGGCCCTCCAGAAGCTTCTCAAACTGGTGCACCTAAAAAAGAGATTTCCCCTCATTCCTCAAATAGTCTACCGAATTTCAAAACAATTTTAACGAGAACTGGACCCATTGATCCCCTCTCCTCAAACCTGGCAAGCGCAATAGACCTCGCTGCAGGATCTGTCCTATTTTTATTTCAGTCTGACCTTCGAACATCCCGTCACTCCGACAGTTGCATATATTTTTCCAGCCTCATTTACCTCCTTGTCTGTAATTTATGTTCTGCCTTCTACGTTGGAGAAACTCAAACACCTCTAACAATCCGCATCAACAACCATCGCTACTGTTCCAAATCACAAATTCCGCATATCCCCGTACCTGAACCACACTTCCTATCACGGTTTCACCTTTGACGAAACCTTCCGAGTCAACATCCTGGAAAATCTGAATCCTGACTCACGTGGCAGTCAAAGAGGTGGGAGAACACAGATATCTCTATCCTCTCCGCCAACCATAAACCCGACCTTCAGCATCTATTTTGTACTTTTTCTGTAATGCATATGTAAATGCTGTTTTACAATATGCTTTTGACATGCGATTGTTTTTGTTTTTTTGCATTCGCATTCTTCTTGCTTCATTTATTTAAATTCTGCTAATTTTCGTAGTATAGTTGTATGTTCACATGAACAGAAATGGTATGAAAATAACAGTAAATAAAAGGTTCCATTACATTCACGAAAATCAATAATAATAATGATTCCGCATGTGTAATGCAACCGTGTGTTTATTGTTGTCTTCATATTATTTCTGTTCTTTATCTGAACATACAACTGCGCTACGTAAATTAGCAAATTTTAAATAAATGAAGCAAAAAGAAGAATGCGAATTGCTTCTACTTTGCGAAAGGATATTCCCATACGTCAGACCTCGCTCATTAATGACCGTTTACGCCCTTCCTACTGTACGTTAGGTCCTAGAAAAAAGATTATAGAGATTTTGCTAGATACTCGATCGATATACAGAGTTTGGTTACTATCCGAATTTTTTACATACTTCTTATTCCAGGATTTTGGCCGGGTATTTTAAGTACAATCTAGTGCGTAAAGTATTGGTTCAGAATTGCTTGTTCCTTGCTTTGATGGAAGTGCAACTAAAAGTTTACAACAAGAACAAATTAAGATTACTGCAAGATTTTGGAATGGAAATTCACATACCTCGGATATGAGTCCCTTGGTCATGTTACATCAAAGGGAACAGAGTGTGCATTAACATGTTGAATTGAAGACCAAAATTCGATGAAACTCCCACAGATTAGAATGGATGACTCAAATATCGTTGTAAAATTGCTTCAAGATCTTTTAGATGAAAGGAAAGCTCTTTATCCTGACTACCCTAATCTAATTGATTTTGGCAGTTTTGGTGTGCACGCTCCTCACAGATTTTCTAGAATTTGTAGAAAAGGAAACATAGTGGAATAATTAATATTGACGGTATGTTACGTTCTTTGTGATATTTATTTATAGATTCTTCTGTAAGAAGGAAAAAGATGCTTCTTTTGAAGATATATGCAACACAGTGGCGAAGCGTGGTTTCTTACACAAGGCAAGCACTCGGTGCTGACATACTGGAAAAGCATCGTTATCATTTTGTGAAACGTTACGGGATAAAAAGTGAATCAAAAACTAATGTTAAATACTGCAATATATTATTCTATCTCAGAAAATCGATATATTGTTATGTATTACATTTGTTTACACATTTATGAAATTTAATAAGGTTGAATATTTGTATATAAAAAAGGTAATTATAATTCATGTAAAATAATTACCGGTAACACAACCACGAGTTTACACGAACGCAACCAGATTAGGAAGTATATTAAAAGGTACGGAACCGTACTAATATTTCATGTGTCACTTTATAACCAGTGCTATAAGTTTTTCTAAAACCGAATTCCCTTCCAACTATTCAAGAATTCCCGCTGAGCTCTATAAAATCCCGCCAAACTCGTATCCATAGAAATTCTGGGTATTCATAACTTCCACATACACAGTTAACACACACGTGTGAGCGTTGCTTTCAAGGCAGACGGGCGCACGTTATATTAAAAATACTTCACTTCCCTTCTGCCTTCAACGCAACGATAAAATGTTTTAACAAAAATGAAAAAGCAATCACTTTGCGTTGTAAGTTGATATCGTGCTTGAATTCCCGTTTTAGTATGAAAAATCCCGCTAGATCTTGTAAAATCCCGCCAACTTACAGCACTGTAACAGATACTGTTAAAGAATTAAGAACAACAGCTTTCGTGTTGCCAGACATTTTGGTCAGAAAGTATCCCATCCACAGCTTTTTCTGTCCTTTATACGGCGTGACCATCTCCTTCCTCCCCTACCTCGACCATAAAATTTTTAAATGGGTTTGGGAACCGCTCAGTTTAGCTGCAGAATTGGTGTACACTAAATTTAGCGAAATTTTTCATAGCATTGAAAGCAGCAAAAGAAAGCGTGCGCTTCTTTACAAGAAAACTGTTCGTTAAAAAAAGTTATCTTAAAATTCCGTTGGCAAGTACTGCTTGCTTTGCTTGCTCCGTATCCTCGTTTGTGATGCAACAGAACGGGAGAAAGATGCAGCAGCTGTTGCTGATCATCCTATTGCAAATTGGTCTCATATTATGAAACATTTGTGAATTCGTACATCTGCAAACCAAACTGTCAGTGTGTATAAACTCTTCTGAAACGGTTAAAAAAAAAAAAGTGATCCTCGTATTGTGGTAAAACTGAATTTTCTCTTTTTTGCTACAAAGGTAGCATCGTAATATAAAGTTCTACCAGATAGATTCAACTGGGATCCCCTTTCAGGCTTCCGTTATCATGAAACTTCTTTATCCGCTTATATATTTGTTCAGAAGGGAGGACATGGTAGATATAACTAGAAAGCATGTGAATATAATTAAGGTTGATGTCAATGTTGTGTTCAAAAGAAGTTAACGTTAGCTATACGAACTCCGACGTATTAAAGCCTTGTGTGAAGAACTAGATAACATTGTATCTAAAGGAAATTAAACTAAGTTCATGGATTCTAAGAGTTTGATTGGAAAAGCAAAGTTTTGGATTCATTTTTGTCACCCAGTACTGTTAAGTTAAGATCTGTGGAAGTTTGACTAACTTATTCTAACCCTTTCTTGTGGACTTGTGGTTAATCAGACTTCAAAGAAATGACAGTGAAAAACTTGAAGATCTCAAATTCTGGTAAAGTTTATGAACTGAGATTTCACGAGTTCAGCATAACGTAGCTTCTAGCGAGAAGAAACATGCTAATTAGGAGTACTCAGAGAAAGAAACATGCCAATTAGGAGAAACTGAGAAAGCACCGGTACAAGAGGCTATAAATGAGCTGAAGAAGAAAGAATATTACTCATGAAATCAAGAAATCAGCCTGAGATACCTAAAGGCCATAAACTAGATTGAGACGTTCATTTCTGTTTTCTGTGTGTTCGTTTTTCACATATATTACAAAAATAAACATATTTGTAATACAAATTGTAAACTTATAATTTGAATTGGGTTCCTACATTCTCTTCTAAAATTTCGCGTGTAATATGAAATGAACAATCCATTGTTAAAATTCGAGGTCGATCACTTTGGTTTGGGTTTACATAATAAGAACCTATCGTCACAAAGGACTGAAATATGAATTTCAAGCGTACATATAATTCACACTACAGAATGATTAAAAATACTGCACTTTATTTATATTTAAGTTTTTATTTAATTCATTGATTTTTTTTTTTTAAATATCTGATTTAAACAATGATTCAAATCACTTTGATTTAAATCAATCAACCTTGATCCTTTGTATTAAATTCTCCATATATATTGATGTTAGAAAGAAGAACTGACTACTGTGATACAAAGCAGGTTGTTTTCAAATAAATGCCCAAAATGCGCAGTGTCCACATTCAACCCTCCCTGCCTCCCTGGTACGACACGGATGAAATCATAATACCCTTTGAAGGTCACAGCAACAGGCGCGCTCACGTCATATGAAATGTTAGTGTTCTGTGCAGCATCTTTGAATAGGACGATTTACGGTTAATTGCATGAGTTCAAACTGGTACATATGGTGTCAAAAACTTGTGTTAATATGGTGAAGGAATGGGACGTAGACTCAACATCAGAATGGACAGTACATCGCAGGTTTGAAAATTTTCGTCCCGGTAACCAGTCTCTCGAAAATTAGAAAGGTAAAGGACGCAAGTCACAAGGTGAATAATTTAAAGGCATGAGTGGAAACAAATTCATTCATCACCGTTAGGAAACTTGCAGTTCAAGCAGTTCCAATCATCTACAGCAAATTAGGAATGTGTAAACAAACGAACAAGTGGGTACCGCATGAACCGACGGAGCATAGCAGCGGGTCGATACCTGCATTAACATGTTGATTCTTCACCACAGTGAGCCCCTACTTGATCCTATTGTGACGTGTGATGTGAAGTGGATCTTGTATGATGATCACATGCGAAGCGAAGTGGGTAGTGGTTGGACGTTGGTGACACCCACATACACTTCCCAAAACTAAAGTTGACGCCACAAAGATTTTGTTAGTACTGTGAACAGCACTGGGTGCTGTTGATTGCAAGTTCTTTACTTTAGTGAAATCATTACAGCAGTCACGTAAGTTGTGCATAAATTGACGAAATGCACCGACAATTGTGTAGGAAGCATCCATCACTGGTCCTTTGCTGTTAGCAGACAACGTAATGGTAGGGGGGCATATTGTAAATCTGTGTGCAGTTCGATGATGAAAACAGGCCATATAAGTCAATCGATTATACTTGTGTTCCTGAAAGAAAATTTCCATGGTGTCACATTTTTCACCCCTTAGGGTCCGGATAATGATGTCATCGAGGATGGCCGCCGATCCAATGCACTTAAGATTAGATACTACTCAACCGATTTTCATTTTCTTAGCAACAAATGAAAGCTAAAAATATAGGCTAAAAAATATTAAGTATCCTTTTTAAGAAGTTGAAAACTATTTTTTTAAAAATAAGTTGCAGTAATAACGAATTTATGTGAATTACTGAGAAAATATTGACTTTAATAAATAATGTGTTTCTTAGCCTGTTGTGTGTACTTTCAAATAAAACAAACAAGATTAAAGAACTATTTCAGAGATACAGATATTTTAATGTTCATTTTGAAAAAAAAAAAAAAAAAAAAAAAAAAACAGTTTCTTTTTGTGCTGATGGAAAACTCATTGAAGAGTTTCGGATTAACGTTTTCAACTGGTAGGAGAGAAAATTGACAGAGCGGACATGTACGGGACTATTGTTAAGGAAACTGCATAGTCACCCATATATATATATATATATATATATATATATATATATATATCTATATATATATATCATTTGTGTTCTGCCGAAAGCGGCAGGTACTTGAAGGCAAATTAAGTCCTCTCCATTCGTGGCGATCTTCTGTTCTAGCTCAGCATACGATTTATCGTCCTTAATACTGTCAGTGAGCTTGATTCGTCATCTGTCTGTTCCTCAACTATACGTTCAACTCCATTCCGCAGTATACAACCTCAGCGCACTCAAAGGATCAGTTTCCTTTTCTCTTCTTCATTGTCTTCAGTATTCTTCTCAACTATTATCTTGGAAAACTTTTTTCATTTCGTATCAGCTTTGTACAGTAGATTTTCCTATTGTTTTCCATATTCACATTTCAAAGGCTTCCAATTTCCTTTCTTCACTCTTTCATAGGGTCTATGATTCTGCTCCATGCAACACAAAACATTTAATTAATCCTTTCGTCAACTCGTTCATCGATCCGCGAACTAGATTCTTCTAAGTGATCTTTTCACGTTTCATGTCCTCAGTTATAATACTTCCCAAATACTTGAATACCGGTTTTATTTTTTAATCTTGGTATTTACTATAGTTCAATTTCTTCCATTTACAATCCCTTTCGTTTTATTTATGTTTTTTTTTTATTCCATGTTCATCGCAACTTTGCTGTGCAGCTGTGTTAATTAATATCTTATGAAATAGTCTCATTTTCAGCAAGAAGAACCACATCGTCGTCAGATTTTTTCTTCCCCGCACCGTTAACTCCTCTTCGCTTTCATAGAACCTCTTTACAATCTCCTTTAGATATGAAGTGAGCGAGAGACAAGATTTCTTTCTCGCTCCTCAACCTATTGCTGTTCATTCTGATAAGTCGTCTATTTTTACCCTTATTCTCTGATTCAGATAAAAGTTCGTTTTAATTCTTCGATCTTCCTATACCACACCTGCAATCTTCAATACTTGAATTACGATTTTCAAGTTGAGTCAGTTGAATGCCTTCTCAAATTCAGCAAATGCTATGAATACTAGCTTGCCTTTTTCTATGTATCTCTCCTTTATTGTCCTTAAACCAATAGTGTTCCTCGCTGCTTTCTGTCTTCGAAATCCATTTTTTTCCTCTTCAATTTCTGCATTCATCCTACCGTATAAACCTCTGTTTAATAGTTGTTGAAGAATCTTCGCTGAGTGCACTATTAGGCTGATGGTGTGGTAATCTTTACATCTTGCATTTCCTTGTTTTAACAGTGGAATCATTACTGGTTCTAAAAAGTCGCTTGGCCATTCTCGTGAGTAAAAAATTTGGTTGCAGGGATGCAGCATTTCACTTCGTTTCTCTCCTAAGATTTTTATCAATTCAATCAGAACAACATCCACTCCCATTCTTGTATCATTATTCATCTAATTAAGCGATTTCTTAAATTCTTCTTCGAGTATTTTGAAGCCTTTATCTTAAAGATCATCCTAACAAAATGTTAGAACCTCTGCAGAAAAGCTACAATGAACATGGAGTGAAAATAAACATAAATAAAACGAAAGGGATTGTAAATGGAAGAAATTGAACCATAGTAAATATCAAGATTACAAGATAAAAAATAAAACCGGTATTGAAGTATTTGGGAAGTATTATAAGTGAGGACATGAAGTGTGAAAAGGCGTTCACTTCGCGGATCGATGAACAGTGTTGAGGAAAGGATTAATTAAGTATTGTGTATGATTGTGTTGCATACAACATAATCGTGGACCCTACCAAAAAGTGAAGAAAATTGGAAGCTTTAGAAATGAGGACATGGAAAACAATGGAAAATCTACTGTACAAAGCTGATGCGAAATAAAAAAAAAACTGAAATGAATCGATGAGAGAATAATAATATTGGAGACGATGGAGAAAAGGAAACTAGTCCATTGAGTGCGCTGAGGTTGTATACTGCGGGATGGAGTTGAAGGTATAGTTGAGGAAGAGAGAAATGACAAATCAAACTCATTGACAGTATTAAGGACGATAAATTGTATGTTGAACTTGAAACATAAAACTAATGATCGGCATTAATGCAGAAGGCTTAGTTTGCCTTCAAGTACCTGCCGCTTTCGGCAGAACACAAATGATGAATAAACCCATATATATGTATATATAAAATTTATTCAGTTTCACATTCCACATCTAATGAGTAGAGAGATACAGACGGACAGAATGAAACCTTTCAATGAGTTTTCCATCAGCACATAAAAGAAATAGCGAAAATAAATATATCTATATGTATCCTAGTTAGAATATATCTCTGGAACTGACCAACCGATCTTAATCCTGTTTTATTTGAAAGTACACATAACAGGCTCACAAACGTCTCTCTTCATATTTTTTACTAAAGTCAATATTTTCTTAGTAATTCGCAAGGTTCATAATTACTTATTTAAAATAATCGTTTTAACTCCTTTAATATTAATCCACCTAAAAGCGTTACGCATTATAATTTAAGCCTATACTTTTAGCCTTCATTTGCTGCTAAGAAAATTAAAATCCTTTGAGTAGTTTTGGAAATATTTAATCTTAAGTGCATTGGGCCGGCGGTCATGTTGATGACGTCATTACTCGGACCCTAAGAGGTGAAAAAGGTGACACCATAGAAATTACATTTCAGGGCCAAGTATAATCCATTGACTCATATGGCATGTTTTCATCATCAAACTGCACACGGAGGCCTATTTTCTGACATACTCCCATACTGTAAACCTATTATATGGCAAAAATTTTCAACCTGATTAATCTGAGGTATGAGGCGCCCTCCATATTCCCGGACTTAGCACCAATAAAGTAAATCACTTGCTGAAAGATGTAGCTCTGCCTCATGGAAGTCACGTTTCTGCAGGAACGCCTTGTGAATCGTAGGCAGAAGTGTGTCGCTGCAGACGGGGATTTTTAAACTAACATATACGCGCTAGTTGGTGCGGGGTCAATATATTCGGTAGGTGTGAAAATATGTTGGCAACGCTGACAAGTGGGACCGTTGGAGAGTGGACGCTTGAGCGGTATTTTTCTATGATGTTGAATTATGTTCGTCCAAATTGGTTGCGGATACGTCCAACGAAATAGAAGTAATTTAAGGTGCTGATTTTTTTAGAAATTGATTCACAGTACTAACAGCTGTGGCCAGTGTTTATTGCGTAGCCCAGTTCTTAATGCACATATATTCAAAATTTGGTATAAATCAATGTGGATACATTTAAAAAATAAATTTCTGAAATTTGTAGTACTGACAACTCCGGTGAAAGTACCTCTACGATCTGACCCAGTACCTAATGCACATGTACGTAAAAATTTCGTATAATTCAGTGGACGGGAACAGATAAGTGTAAGTAACAGACGGACAAATTTCTATTTTTATATATGAGATGAAGCAGGTATGTTTACTCCATTCTAAATCTCAGTAGTATTGTGAGGTACGAAAACGTCCGTTTATTTGCGAACAACCTGGTATCAAAGTCGAACCATCTTAGCTCTAAAGCACCTATACTTATTTATGGTTACGTTCTCAAGGAGTAATGTAAAGATTGAAAAAATCTCAGACTTCAAACTTTTTCCCATCTTTATTCCACCAAGTTCATATACATAAATGTAGAACTTGGGAATCAACAATCGAAGTTACGAAGGAAGTTAACCATTTGAACTAGTTGTGTTCATGATAATTTTAAACGACTATTTCATTGACACATATGGAGATCTCTTATATCTGAAGCAACTAATTTTGTTTTTCTTTCAGGTTGAAACGACCTACGACCATATTGATAGATACTTGGAGGATGACAGTTCTTAAAAAAAGATATATCTTACATGTTTCGTTTCCTTGAAGAATAGGATAGGATAGGATATAGCACTGTACTAGATTTAAGGGAAGAAACACAGCATGTTTTGTTCACTGGTTTACCACACTAAATTAGTCTTGAAGAATAGGACAATAAATTGGATGTGTGGCAAACCAGTGTACGAAACTACATTCAGTGTGTTTCTTCTCTTAAATCTAGTACAGTGCTATATTAAATTAAGTACATTTCATTCATATTTTCTAGACTTGTATGTAGTTTCAAAGAATGTAAAGTTTCATAGAAAACTTCAAGAATATTGTTGATCTTTGTTTTTTAATGTATGTAAATAGTATTTTAATAATTTTTGCAGTCTTTGAAATAAAGTTCATTACTTTTATAAATATATATCTGCTCTTTCTTGTCTACCTTTTGTGTGCTTATCTCGTGTTTAGAACAATTTTTATGTATATTGTCCATGGTGGTACCCTCGATGTGTGAATGGTTTAACTCGTTTGCTATTAGTGGTCCCTGGTTCAGTATTGGAAAGTGGCGAAGTGGAGTTCAGTCAATATCACAGATAACCGTTGTTTATGCTTTCAAGAGACTGGTAAATGAACCTTTGTCACCACTTGAAATTCTTTGAAAGCAGCCCCAAACATCGCACAAGAAATCTTCCCGCAGAGAAAAAAAACTAGTGACCTGCTACCAATTTTTCTTCAGTTGTGTTTTGTATTGAGTGAATGGTGAATTTGGAATGTTGGCCAACAAGAGAAAATAAATTTCGGAAAGAAACGTCCCCTGACGTTCGTTATTGATACTTCCTTGGAACGTGCCTGACGGATAACGTTTCTTGGCGACGTGGCCAGTACTTTATACACAATCTCGACACATCTGCTGAAATTAAGGATATCCTACAACAGTGGTTTTGAACCGCCGGTCGGCGAAACTATTTTGCCAGTCCTCGGCATATGCTTATAGTTATTTAATACTTATTTTGTAGATTTCGACAGTTCAAAATTGAGATTAACGTTTCTCATTTAGAAGAATTAGAATCTGAAGATATGCTGGTATCTTTTGAAGTCAAACAAACCTTCAATTTACTGGTATCTTCTCGGCCCTTGGAAATATTCCCGTGCAGTTTATTGGTCCGTGAGTGTTGAAAGGTTGAATAACACTGCCCTAAAACACCAGTCGGTTTTACCAGTCAGTAAACCCATTTGGAAAATGGGGACAGCGAACAGATCTACCTGAAGATGAGATTCTGAGTGATGCTTAATTTTTGGAATTTTTCCAGCACCTACTGAAAAATACGAAGTGTTGTGTGTCTAGGGAGAAATAAAATGTTAGTAACATATAAAGACAAAACAAAAATACTCCCCATGCATTTACGAATCTCACTGTAGCTGCCTAGACGTATATGGTTACGTATCTTCCTGACTTAGACTTCCAGACATGTCAACCTAGAGAAGTTCGAATGCGGGATAATTGTCAATCTGGAATGAAGGAAATGCTGAGAAACTAAAAATCATTCTAAAGAGTTACAACACAAACGTTAAACCGCAGAACACAGACGTTAAACCTTCTAAACCACAAATTCTCACGCATTTTTAGTTTTCTCACGAATTTTATGTGAGAGTTGACATGTCTGGACTTCGTATGAATTATTAAAAACTTGTGAGTGGTATTAAAAGAGTGATATATTGTGATCCTGATATTTTAAATGTATGTTCAACGTCGTGATGAACTAGTTTACTTTCTAGAGCAAATTATTTAGGTCATTTAACAAATGAAATTAGCGAAGGTTGGGAAATGATAATGTTCATTGGTTTAGGACCAAAGAATTACGTTTCTAAAATAAACCCAGGTGTATGGTCGGCCTATTTCATGAAGACTGCACGTCTGCATTTTTATTTTTCATGGTATTCACGTTTCTTGTACAAATAATTTTTAGACTATTTTGAAAAGTGAAATCGGGCCGCGGTGGCTCAATGGTTAAGCGCTCATCTGGTCCTTTGGGTCGTCGATTCGATCCCTGCTCATCTTATGTGGGCTTTATGGTGGACATACACCGTGTGTGGGTTTTTAAGGGGTTCTCCATAGTTATAAAATATTTCACTAGAGGCAATACTGGCGCCACTGGCTATACGGAGTTTGCTCCCAACGCGGCGCCAATTGAACATTCATTTATCTGATTTGTATAGCAAAGGATACTAGCCTGCTCCCTGTTATTGTATTAACCACGATCTTTTTATGTATGGATACAAGTCAGAACTGGCATTAGAGCCTGTATTAAGTAAGTTCAATACCTATGAGATTCCTCACTAAAAGAATGTAAGGTCTGATGTAAAAATTACATATATAAAACTTCTTATTATTCCAAATTTCAATACAGAATTCAGATTTGCTTTCACTGTTCGTAATAGTATTTCTCCCGTTCTTTTGTTTTAGCTAAAAAATTTAAACTTTAAAATCCTTAAAGCATTAAAAATCGTAATAGATAAGTTGTTTTCAATAATAGAAACACGGATGCAGTAAGTACTATGGTATTTCCAACAAATTAGACTATACATACCTTGATTTAGCGTCTCGAAATTTAGGATTGTGGTCCCATAGAATTACCAAAAGTCCCGAATTCAATAGAAAGAACTTTGAAGGAAATTTGACAAAATTGTTCTGGTGCTTAACTAAAATCTGTTTAACAGTTGGCTCATTGTAATATTTTAATTCTCACAGTCCACATAGGTTTACATAAAACAACTTTTGTGCTATATTTATGGCCTGAATAAAACCTTTCTCTGATTCTAAAAATACCCGCGAAAGGGGTCCAATAGGTTCCAGTAAGACTCATTGCAAATTTTGACTAAAATGATTCACCAGAATTATGCATTAGATAAAGTAATTCGTTAAAACCAATATATGTTAGTGTATTGTCTGTATGTTCTATTTATGTTCTTAGTCAAGCCTTATGAGCAAGTATTACGGTAGGGAACTTGGTTACGTCATTGGGGGAGGCAATCTATTTGGAATCTTGCTGCCTGTAGTCCTGACTGAATTTTTCCAGGGTTTCTTCAGTTTTACTAGACAAATGCCGTGATGGCATTTAACGTAAGTCCCTGGTGCTTGTCAAGGATCGTCGTCCTTCGTACATTTCACTAGCTTAGACCACAAGTAAATGTCTGGTTCATAAAAATACAATAATTAAATTTTACTAAGTTCTATTTACACTCATTCATGTATTTACTGATGAGAGGAGAAAAAATGCGTACGTTAGCAGGCTGCTGAACTAAACTTTGTACGGTCTTTGAATATAGAAAAAAGGCAAGTATTGTGGCTACTCACATGCCATAAATTCTTCCGTCTCCCAAATTTGTATTTTTTACTCCAGTGACAAAATGCTTAAAAATATATGTATCACTTGAGGAACATTAAAACATGAAATGAGACTATGCAACGAAACATCAAAATTGACGCAAAGGAACAAATTAAAATACTCCCCTGGAATAAAATACTGTTAATGATCACGTACACGTGAACCAATATCTTAAATGTCTCAGTACGGCCATAAGTTATACAGCAGATCGGCAATTTCATTCTAAATGCAAACAAGAATAACACAAAATGCCAAACAGCATAGCATTGTATGCCTACCCAAGATTACCTCAAACCAGTCACCGTGAATTTGTAATATTAAAGACATGGAAATATTGCATTACTAAATATACAGAGGACATTTACCTTAGCACTGTTGGGGTTATTCCTTTTAATTACATAACGATCTGCCAACGTAAATAAGCAAATAGTGGAGGAGAATCCACACATCAAGCAAACAGGTAGTATGCATCAGTACGATTATATAAACTTGTATAAGCTATTACATAATGATGTAAGTAAATTAATGATAATGGCGCTAACTCTTTCCGGATAGACCCGATGAAATAACATGAAAGGATTTTACGGGCCATCCTTTCCGTAAACTCTGCTGACCCAGTGTAAACCTCCGGATTTTCGTCACTGAAGGAGAACGAACCTTCATGGTACATGAGGTACCTGAACAAAGTTAGTGGTGATAGCTACGCTATAGAATTCACATCGAACACTTCATACAGCCTTCGATATTAGCAAATGTCATCGGTCTGTGATGTTAAGCGTCGAATTTTGTATAGTGTGACACCATAATCTAAATAACCTCGCTCTTCGACAGATCGGAGAGCGATGCTGGATATTTTTACTCTATTTTTCAAAATACTTCTAACCAACCCCACACGATTTATGTGGGCAATGCATTTTTTTTCTATTTCTCGCGCATGTTAATTTCTTAACTCATCCAAGGCAGGGGATCTGACATTTATCTAATTTACTTAATCTTTTTCAAGTATTATTTAATTAAGTTTTTTTCTTTCTCTTTTACCTTCTAAGAACACTACAAGCTAGAGTAAAAAGAATGTTAGCATTTTTCATAAAGCATTCCTTAACAGGATATTATTGTAAACCTCTTGTATGTTGTCATTCTTTCGTTTTTGAAAGCAGGCAGTGAATTTTGCATCAACATAACTTCTATAGAAATGAATACGAAAGACCTTGAACTAAACAGACCAAATACTTGTATATTATGCAAACAACCGTTCGTACATTCCCTTTTGTAACACAGTTCACTTTTCTTTTGTGCAGAGAACATAGTAACCTACTTTATTTGTATGAAGATTGTGAGAAGCCATGCAGAACATTGTTTTATACTTCCTTTTCTTTCTCGCTAGTTGTATGTTAGTTAACATAAGATTAACTAGATTAGATTATAGTATGGTACATACAACAGTAAATGGTATATTAAGATATTGATTTTTTTACGATTTTCCGGTTGGGTTTTGAAGTGCAGTATTTTTTTTAAAAAAGGAATAGTGTTTTATACTGTTGCAAAGTATAAGAATCATGGTAACCCGCCTCGCGGTGACGGCGACGACGAGAATCTACCCCCCGGAGGTGACAATCCTCCACAGCCGAACAAGCGTTTTTAACACTCCCATGTAGAAGTCAGGCCAACCGTTTTTCGATTTTTTAAAAAGTTCAACCTAATAGAGTTGAACCAATAGTCTAACGATCAAGCCAAACTGCAATTCGGTTTAAGTATAGAGGGTTTACCACTAGTTATTTTTCTTAGCCTGCACAACCAAGACGATTTTAGTCGGTTAACATTGACATTTTCAAGCAATTGACAACGTATCGCTGACGAGGTGCGTGCGTCATCGCACGTAATTCAGATAGATAGCATTTTGAATTCCCATCTCCAACAACCAGACAAAAACGCAATCCAATACATTATTCAGAAGGAAAAGCTAATTATGCAACTTAACCCTGAAATGCTGGAAGAAAAGATATACTTAACTTTGATAGGTTAAAAAAACTTTCTGGATGAATGCTCTGCTCTCTTCACAAGTTTGATTCTGTTTCGCAACTAAAAGAGCACATGTATAAACTGACAAACAGAATTTCTTTTAAAGAAAGGCTGTTAGAAATTCAAAATACTCAGAGGAAGCTTGCGGAAACTTGAATCAAGAAGTTGGGGAAACAACTGTCAAGGGGCACCTTTGCCCGCTTCACGCCATCAAAGTGATGGGACCCAGCATGTAAGTATGCAAAAGCAACAATATTTAATGAATACAGCATTGTTGCAGCAACCGTCTACATCAAATGATAGGTAGGAAACCTTATTAAACCTGCCACAACATTATAATACATCGGCTGCAAGCCCATTCTCATGCACAAAATGCTGCTCCCAACTCTCAGGTAACAGGAGTTGCTACAAGTCACCCAGAGATGGCATGATTATCACTCCCTGAAAACCAGACACAAACACATTACCTAGTGGAAGGAAGGCCAGGAACTGCTTCCTTACAAGTAGAACAATACACGACACAAACATTTTCTAATTCGAACTAAATGCAAAACAATAGTGTAGATATGTTATCAGATAAACTACTAAATTTTACTCCAAGTACAACAAATGCGTTTGGAGCAGCTCACTAGAAGAAAAAAACAACCAATTATAAGCAAAGAGCTGCCGTTCTAGTAGGGTTGTTCGTCGGACTCGGACTATCCGAAGTCCGGACATTTTAGAGTCCGATGAGATGTCCGAGTCCGAACTAAAAGTCCGATTTCGGACAGTCCGATAAGAAAGTCCGAATTCGGACGGTCCAAGTCCGATTTAAAAAAAACAGGTTGAGAAGGAACCTCCATTTTTTTTCTTCATCAGTGGGCTTCTGTCTGTATTCTGTACGGTCTTTGTTAAAAGCTGATACTGAAAAAAAAGGTCTGGTTCCTCTTCCACTCTTCTTTTGTAGTGTAGTTGTAACCGCATGTTCCCTTGAGGGAAATGAAAATGTCGACGGAAACTTGAAATTTGCGTAACAGCATAAAATGACAAAAATAGGGGTTTAGGTACACATGGATGCATATCCCCGTTTCTCAAGCACAACAGCAGTTATTGCTATCTTTCCTAAAAATTTATGAGTGCCAGAAACTTTTTTTTAATAGTGTGACAAAACGAAAGTTACTATTGACAGAGAACTCCTCCCTTTTCCTGATGTGTAGAGCAGCTTCTTTTTCAAAGAAAATAAAAACAACGGAACATTGCCTTCACTCAAAATGAGACATCACAATGCAATAGAAAGTGAATAACACTTAGAATAAGGAATGAAGCGTGAAATAGAAGAAGCACTTGCCCAAGAGAAGTTTTCTGTGAGTGTTAACATTAATTCAACACTTTTTCCTCCACGCATTTGATCATTTGCTCCAAGTTTTATTTTGTTGCGTTGTTTTGCTGTGGCATTCTCCCATCCCTCCACGCAAGGCATGGCTACGGAAGAGGGAGAGAGAGAGAGATTGTTCACTTTCCATCCTCTACAAAGGAAGCATGGTAAATTGAAAGTTATAATTTGAACCTGGGGAATCTGTTTCCGTTTCTTGAGAAAGCTTCCGACAAGGGAAGCGGTCCCGTATGTTATTCATCTAGCATCTCACATAAGTTGTCGGGGTTTGTTGGACCATGACCCACCCCACACTTCTATTAGTCATGGTTAAATCAATTGTTTGTTGCTTTTTGGTAATCACTGAACGCGAAACAACCGTTTTAGCACAGGTGGCATAAGGGAGGGCGGGGGGATTTCCCCCTGGGTTTGAGAATATAAACGCACAAAAACGTTAAAAAAAACTTCTCAGAAAAGACAAGTCAAACTGACATAAAAACACACTAAAATATAATGGAAAATGCTTTTATTTTTTTTCAATTTCGATTTTTGTGCGAGTTCGGAACACAATTTATAACTAAACAACTACTTGTAGTTTAATGAATTTCAATTGTCTGTTATAGTAATTGATTTGGCGCCGATCTCACAAAACATCGAAAATGAGAGAAAGTGTTTTAAGAAGGGTTTTTATTTTCACTTCTAGTGAGTTTTACGTCGGGTGTTTATCTTCGTCTTCTGTAAAGAAGTTTATATCTATATACTCTTTTTCCTTTCGTGCTGAAGAATAATTCTGCATGAAGTCACAATAGGTTCGCCGAGGATGCCTGTTCAACATTAACTCGACTTATCATGGTAATGATTCTCAAAGGGTGTTCACTGGCACACGATTCCGACACAATTTTCAGTTTCTGGAGTGTAAAGTCAAAATTGGGAGTGTATAGGTGGAGATTTGCACGTATTCTGTCGATTTTTTACCGTAATTTTTTAAGTTCGGGGTGCTCTCGAGGTTTTGCGGGGTGACATCCCCACAGGGGGGAGTTTGGCAGAATCACTGATTACGTATATGCAGAATATGAAGTAAAAACTACGCTTGGAAATAGTGGGATGCATCAAGCGATGTATCACAAGTGCAATGACGTCACTGTTTTTTTTGGGGGTATAATAAAGAAATAAAATAAATGCTCTTCTATCCCCCAGCCTTCACACTGAGATCTCTTCATATCAATAGATTACTCTTATTGATCAATAGATCAATAACTCACTAAATCAACACTGCTTTGTGACTTTTTTGAAGCGTGAAAACAATTTATAAGATTTTATTTTCATAATTTGTAATATGCCTATGCATAATTTAACAATCTCTATACGTATGTAAAATTGAAAGTGACTGTTTGCGTGAGCATCACGCCAGAACGGTTTGACCGATTGGAACTATTTTTAGTACATCATCAGATATTAGATCCGTGTTTCAAGTTATCATATCTTGGATTCAAAATGAGCGCTCAAAAACCATTTTCCACACCGTTTGAGCTAGAGATACGAAATTTGGTATGAAAGTGTACCATCACGAGCAGGCCACGATAATATAAGAAGAAAATTCGTCATCTTGATCTAAAATGGCCGCCCCAAAACGCATTTTCCAAGCCACTGAAACTAGAGAAACGACATTTGGCATGAAGGTGTACCATCACGAGTAGGTTACAATAAATGGGGCAAAATTTCCCAGTGAGGAGCAGGCCCGGGGGGTTATGGCGGCAAATCTGCATCATGAGGGTGCAGCCCCCCGGAGAGTCTGGTTACGATAAAGGGGGTGCAGCACTAAAAAAATGCTTAAGTTCGGGGCGCAGCCCGCCACGGGGAAGTAAGCATTCGCTACAGTCCCGATTACTGTTGCTAACTTTATTCACACCGCACCAACGAGCGGGCAAATCAGAAGACCTCTATAGGGAGCATCCCCGCGGAGAGGGTTTGGAGGAAGATTTGTACCATTGGGGCTCAGCCCCCTGGAGAGTCTGGTTACGATAAAAGGGGCTCATCCCCCCAAAACTTTCGAAGTTAGGGGCGCAGCCCGCCACGGGGAAGTGAGTATTGGTGACAGTCCCAATGACTGTTGCTAACACATTTTATTCACCCCGCTTCAACGAGCGGGCAAATCAGCTAGTGATGTATACGTATATTTAATAATAATTGTCACTAAGTTAGTTAATGGTATTTAGGGTTTAAATGAGTAAGCTCGATCTCAGGCCCGAGTCCGATTTCGGACAGTCTGATTTCCGACGGTCTGACAAAATGGTCCGCGGATTGGGACCGTTTAGAAGTCCGAAAAAAGGAGTCCGAAGTCCGGATATCAAAAAGCCCGGATTTGAGCAAGCCTACATTCTAGAGGGCGAGTACGATCCCGAAATTTATATCGAAGCTCCCGTGAAAATTTTAGGCTATCAAAACACAAGTAGAGAACAATACAACCCTTATTAAGATCAATATATGTCACAGCCAAATGATCATAGACGCGGTAACACTGCAAATAGAAGTCAAAGAGGCGGTAGAAGTGGCCGTACTCGTAACATTAGGCGCGGAAATAGAGGTAATCAAAGTAATTCCCGAACATTTGTAGCAGAGCAAGACCAGGAAACCAACACCTTTTTAGATTGAAGGTGGGAGAACCCAGTGTTTCCCTGTCCCCCCTCAAAAGAAAATCGTTTTCCTGCACAGAATCGAATGAAATGTCAGCGTTACACCACGAAGCTATCTGACGAATACAAAATCACTGCAGTTAAAGCTAAATTGAAGAAGAATAGCCATGATTTAATTATAGATTCCGTCAGTAGTATTTCTATAATCGGAAAATCGCAAATACCAATAGATGCAAAATGTATTCAAAGTAACTACCAGAGGTAAGGGCATTGCAAATAAGATTCTTCATTTGAATCAGGGTGTAATGTTGAACGTAGAGATATCTGGTTTTTGTATTCCGACATCCCTTTTTCATTGTAAACCATGAGTTTTCTCATGAGATCTTGGGCACGAATGCATTAAAACACTATGAAGCTAAAATATGTTACACAGAAAACATTTTTAGCGTGTACCATAAAACACACGGTGCAATTTTGTGAACATAAATATAACTGTTAGTAAACTGATTAATGCATTTATGCAAGGAACAAACAAAAACGCGTTTTGCTATCCTAAGTTATTTTATATCCTACAACCGCATGCAGTGGCAGTTATTCAAATGAAAAAGAATAACAATATATTAGGCAAAGAAATATAATTTGAACCTAATCAGAAGGTAATGCGAAAACTGAATGTTAAAATTTTAGAACAGGTGACAAATGGCGATTATTTGGGTGCATATGATTTTAACAATAGTAATCATAAAATATAATTACGCCGTAAAACTATTTTGTGTAAAGTTCACACTTCTTTTAAAATAGAAAAGCTTACCATTGTGAAAGTAAACGAAAATGTAGAAATACACAAAACTTACACAATACTGATTAAGATTTAGAATTACAGAAACGTTTAGACTTAACTGCTAAAATTTTTGACATTTTAAAGTTTGATAACATTTGTTATATGAATTCCGGGACATTGGAGTTTTTCTGCAAGCAACATAGGATTACGAACTTATAGATAAAAATATAAAACCATTTGCGCAAAAAACGAGATCCCTGTGCAAATTCTCCCACAAATAGTAAAACAAATTGAAGACTTGATACTAGCAGGTGTGTTAAAGTCCGGTTTTAGCGACTACACGTCTCGCATTATATTACTAAAGAAGGCTGACTTAACATTTAGATTTTGTTGTGATTTTAGAAATATAAATACTTATCTCCACAAGCCAGTAGATATACAAGTTTCAATGAAGTCGGTGTTGTACAAATTACGCCATTGTCAATACATGGTCAGTATTGACATAATGCATTCTTTTCAGTAAAGATTGATAAAGACTTCAATTTCATTTAGGGGGCCCACCTTTTCACTCCTGCTTCTCTGCATTCTTTGCACAGGTTAGTTAGGTCGTTCACTTGCAAGGGCGTGCAGCGCGCACTACTTAGTACTTCCCAGCCTGGGGCCTGGAGATCGTTCGAATGACGGAGTTCCGACATTCCAACGATCTCCTATGTTCCGTCTGTCAAGACAGGTGGTGTTGCGGGACGATCTTTGTGATCCGGCGTCCGCAATGTTCTCCGAATCTGTTACTAAGTTTGGAACTTTTGCTGGGGAGGGGAGTCCCTATCCACATATATTTTATTTTATACAAATTACATATATTACACAGAAGACAGACACAGGACATGACAAACGTTAAACTGGAGTTAAGCTTCTTTTCTTCGCGCCTTCTGCTGCCCTGTAACGAAATAAAGATAAAAGAAAGGTATTCTTTATTCTCTTCTTTGGTGCATCTTAGTTTGTCACAGGGCCTCTAGTATTTCACTGGAAAGTCCAGCTTGGCGGTTTCTGTTCCTCCTCCTCTCTTCATATAGTTGTATATATGCACGTCTATTCTCCATTCACACTCTTGGGATTATTCACTAAGCTTCTTGGGGTGCGGCTTCCGCAGCCCACAGACACATCAATTCTGTTTTCATGCACAATTCATCACTCTACACTGTTGCACTTCATCCTGGTCCCTCCACCATTTCATTCACACACTCATACTGAGTGTCCTTTGCAGGATTTCCGTACAAAGCACTCTACTACTGGTTTCCAGCAGCTCTAAAGTAGTCTTATATATTGCTCCAGTTGTTTTTTTACTTTGTTGTACTGTTTTAACGCGCAAGACGTTATATTTTTGTTGTTCGTGGTTTTTATTCGCGCTACGCGGTTGTCGCGGTCGCGGTTCGCGTTTGCCACTGTTGTGAATCTCGGCTGTTGCGGCTTATAGCTGTCAAAAAAAGTTCACTAGTTGTAGTTCTGGGTGGTTTTTTACATACGTCCCCTTCGCCGTCTCCCAGCCCCGGCCACAAATTTTCTGTGGTACTCTGGAACTTTGTTTTGTAGTTCTGGAGGTCTCAGAACTGCATAAATAGGCGTATCTCCCAGGATAGCTCTGTTCATTAACCAGTTCGTTTGTTTCCTCAGTACAGTAAAATTAGACAAAAAAACACCAAAACCCGGAAATCCAAAAAAACAAAGGTTTAACTGTTCCAAACTATTTATTACACTTTACTCTAAGAGTGGTAAAAAGTCTCCGCAATAATACTGTCGGGTTTGGGACAAGGGAAAGGGGTCAGAGAAGTTCGTTTTCTCAGTTTTCTGTTGTTAATGCTCCTTTGTTAAAGATACAGTTACATTTTGGCTCCCTAGATGTCTCTAAGTTATCAAAGCTCAATATTTCCTTTGCATGGTCTTATTCTTGAGTCAGTGTGCACAAACATTTTAGAAATTAGTGTTTTAAAAAATTATATCTGATATTTTCTTCCATATTTATATTATTTCTTACTTTTAGAATCCTTTTTCTGTTAATTTACTACACTTTCCAAAGAATGAAAGACTGATATAAAAAGGTAAGTGCATAAAGCCTTATAAGTGGTGTTAGTTGTGTTGTAACGGCTTTGACTTGTGTGTAATTGCAGTAGACATTAATTATTATTGTCTATTGCAGTATGACTTGTGTATTACAACCTTGCGTGAATAAAGGTGGTGAACGTATTCGGTTAACTCAAAAAGGGAGGGATAGAATAATAGAATGCAGTGAAATTAAGCAAGATGGAGTGAAGGATAATATCGAAAACAAAGCAGTGTTGGAAGTGCATAAGGAGTGTCGTAGACGCTACACTTTAAAACCCAAACCACCCTCAACAGCTTTAAATCCTGAGCCTAGACAAACCCCCCGTTCTCCATTCGACTTCAAAACTCACTGTTTCTTATGTGGTCGCTCATGTGTCGAAATGTAGATATCCATACCAAGAAGAATGGAGAGAGGTACAGACAATTGAGTTGATAAAAAGCATCCGTGTAGATGCAACAAGAAGAAACTGTGCATGGGGACAAGAATTGCTTCTCAGACTTAGCAATGTCATTGACCTAGTCCAATGTGATGCAAGGTACCATAGGTATTGTTTATCAAGATTCAAGATTGGAGGCTCAAGTAAACCTGGGGAGCCAGCAACTAGAGGCGGATCAACAGCAGAATCTGAAAGAGCTTCAGCATTTGATAAATTATGTCAGTATTTAATTGAGAATGATGAATGCCAGTACACGTTGAAGGAATTACAAGAATTGTGTAGCAATCTGAATCCTAATGTGGAATCATACGATGACCGCTATCTCAAGAAAAAAATTGATGGTCCGTTTTGGCCCCAATATACATGTAACAGATCTTCCAGGAAGAAGTGTCGTAATTTGCTTCAGTGGAACTGCATCTAAAATCCTGTCAGACGTCTGGTACCAAAATCGGCAAATTGTTGAAAAAGATGAGGAACTGAGAGTGATCAAAACTGCAGCAGCAATAATTCGACGCACACTGAAATCTCAAGCTTATGATTGCTCGCAGTTTCCAACTCTTGAACAAATTCAAACGGGAAGTCAGGATCTGATTCCAGAATTACTGAAGACACTGATCTATGAAATCATTAAACCTGCCAGGGAAACAGAAGAAAAGAAAAAAGTTACCGAAGGAAAACAATCTCCATTGCTCATTCCATAATTGCAGTATCTCGGCCAAGATCGTTTGTATCCCCTGTCCAATTTGGTACAGCAGTGTTCCTCCACAGAAGATTTGGTTCCAGACTCTTAATTGACTTACTGGCAAATATGGGGTTCTGTGCTTCTTACAGTGAGGTATTGAAATTCGAAAGATCAGTTACTAGTGAGGACCAATTAAACATAAATCAGGGGTATGTGCAGTATGTCTTTGATAATGCTGATTACAATGTACACACTGTGGATGGCCATGCCACTTTTCATTCAATGGGCGGTGTGTTGTGTGTGACACCTCAATTCGCACTCAATGTTGACACCTGTGTACCTCGGAGACATGTCAGAACAGAAGAAATTGAACATAGTGGGTTAACGGAATTACAGATATACCAACGTTCAGATACATCTGGTTATACACGTATAACAGCGTTAGATTGGCAAGCAATGCAAATGAAACCTTTATCGGCTGTTACCGCTCACACCTTGGATATGTTTTGGTTATCTGGTATCTGGCTTAATGGATCATGTACCAACAGTAGGCCTAGTTGGAGTGGTTGTATGGAAAGGTGGTATGCTGCACAGCCATATGAAACATCAGCAGTTTTGGCTCTTCCATTCGTAAATTTAGCACCCTCAAATCCTTCGACCATTTACACCGTTCTCCTTTATGCTGCTCAGGAGGGTATTAAGCAGGGGCAGGCTTGCACAATGGTCACGTTTGATCAACCACTATATGCCAAGGCCCGGGAAATTGTAGCTAGTGCCCCTCCCAGCAGCTCTTTGAATTCACTGTTCATCCGCCTTGGAGGGTTTCACCTTCTTCTTTCTTTTATAGGATCAGTGGGGCACATAATGGCTGGAAGTGGTTTGGAAGAGGTGTGGAGTCAAGTTTACGCAAAAAACAGCATTCCGCAAATGATGAATGGGAAAGCATATTCCAAATCTGTTCGTGCTCTGTTTCTAACACAAGAAGCCCTTGTGACTGTTTTTCTCGAGACACAGAATCCTGACGTAAACAAGGAAGAGTTAAAGGCACTCTATTCATCACTCACTTCTTGGGAAATAGGTCCTGATGAGATAGTGGGGTCTATTGCAGTCAAGAACTTGGTAAACACTTTGGAAGAGCAGCTGCAGAATTTCAAGGCACTTGGTAGAACACAAAACTTGTGGATCCAATTCATGGAAATGGTGAGTCTTATCAGGATGTTCATAAAAGCAGAGAGAAGTGGAGATTTTTATCTCCATCTTCACTGCGTTCAGCAAATGCTACCTTTTCTCCATGCCACAGGACACTTGAATTATGCAAAATCGGCACATGTGTACCTCCAAGATTGCCTGCAGCTTTTAAGCACTTTACCCGAAGACGAGTTCGACAAATTTATCACCAAGGGGTTCTTCACCATCCGCCGAAGTGACAAATTTTGGTGCGGTGTTAGGAGCGATATGACCATCGAACAAGTGTTAATGCGAGCGATGAAAAGCAGTGGTGGTTTGACAGGTGGCAGAGGAATTACAGCATCAACGATCGCTACATGGGTAAAATCAATGCCTGCGAGCTCCAGGATTGTTGAGGCAGTTGAGAGATTTGCATCTGTTAATTCTGTTTCCTCAGATCAGCACGTAGAGTTACGTGATGCCAACCAAAAGCGAAATGCCAAGCACGTACAAGTTTTTATTACTTGGTTTCGACAGCATAATCCTTTTTCAAAACCTTCTCAGCTGTCTTCTCTCTCCACAGGTATATTGGCTGATTCAAATACAAATTGTGACGAGGCCCGAGATATTGGACTTTCGGCAATAAGAGAGATCGAAGGGATGAAATTCAGTGAAATCCACTTGAAAAGAAAGTACACCGTCAAATCGTTAGCAGCTGTGACAAAATCTATCACCATCCGAAATAACACCACTCATGTCAACCCCAACCAACTGCTTCACCGCATGGTTTGTAGTGTGAGAATAGAAGAACAGCTAGGGGAAATATTCAAATATGAACTATGTACATATCCTCCTTCACTGTTCGATGAAAGCGGTTTGATGAGGAAAGGCACCAAGTCTTCAATCCTAAAAGTGTTACCAAATGGAGGAACCGATCCATCTCCTAGTGACGAAATGTCCCTGGGGGTATCATATGTTGTCGATGGAGGACATCTCCTACATCGTGTTGTTTGGCAACGCCCTGCAACGTTTCGAGTAATATGCCAACAATATAGTGACTATGTTCTGTCCCATTACGGCAGAGCTACTGTAGTCTTCGATGGCTATAGGGAAGAATTCAATACAAAAGATGAGGAACATCTGCGAAGATCTCGCTCAGTTAGCAACGTAGATGTGAAAGTAGAAGACCCCATTCACGTCACCTTTGGGCGAGTGAATTCCTTGCAAACCCGAACAATAAGGAACAACTAATATCCCTCCTGACATTACACTTGAAGGAAAAAGGATGCCAAGTGCTTCAAGCGTATGGGGACGCAGACACTTTGATTGTTTCGTCAGCTATCGCAGAAGCTCTAAAAGGGATGGAGGTTCGAGTATAGGTGATGACACTGACCTATTGGTTTTGTTAATTACTCTTGCTCCTCCAGACTGCAACTTAAAGATGATTGTGCCTGGTAAAGGAAATCAGTCAAATAAAGTTCACAATATTCAAGCAATGCAACATGAAATAGGGGACATGAAACATGTTTTATTTTGTGTTTATGCCTTTACAGATTGTGATTCTGTGTCTTCAATATATCGGAAAGGTAAAACTGTCCCATTTAAAAGAGTTAAATGTGATGAGGAACTCAGAAAAAAATTACTTATTTTCAATGACCCTAAAGCACAGAGAGATGATATTGCTGCTGCTGGGCACGATTTTTTCCTGTCTTTATATGGATCCCATAAGACGAAAAATCTGGGCAGTTTACGTCACCAGATATATTTAACGACAGTTGCAAAGCAGCCTGTGCAAGGTGAGTTTAAGTTAGCTACTTTACCTCCAACAAAAGCAGCAGCAAGGGAACATTCACTACGAGTGTACCATCAAGTGCAGCAGTGGTATGGTTTCAAGAAAGACCCACTGAAATGGGGCTGGAAGGTCAGCGGATATCTGCGCCCAACAACAACAACTCTTGCTGCTCCAGAATGGCTGCTGCGTCTCGTCTCTTGTTCCTGCACTGGAGACTGTCTGAACGATTGTGAGTGTCGAAGAAATGCCCTTCAGTGCTCAACCATGTGTGCCAACTGCGCTGGATATGGGTGCAGTAATACAGAGGCAGCCATTGATTATGATGCGGAAGAGGATTTAGTGTTGCCAGATGATGAGGATGTGCAAGAACTTTATGAAATAAATTCTGATACTGATGAGAGTGATGAGGAAGAGAAGTGAAAATAATCTTTGTATTTAATACATAAAGGTAAGAGCTATGTAAACATTTTATTTTTGTGAGCTATGTAAACTTTTCTGATAAAAAAGGCCTACAAATAAAATTATGACTTCATAAAAGACACGAATAACCGGGAGTTTACTGTATTTGTGTATATATACGGATGTATTTTAAAATATCAAAGTTTGTATATAAAAGTATTATCTATATTATAAAAATGCTTTTGTTCAACAATATTATCAATGTTTTCAATAATCTCAACTAATTTTCTGCAATTTATGGAGGGAAAACATTTACCATAACCCCTTCCCCTCAATATCTTGGAAACGATTAAGCGCAGAAAAAATGTATTGGGCTATTCTTGTGGGAAATGTAATGAACATTAATTTTATATAGGGTAATAATTTATCTACGCTGCGTGATTTCCGATATATTTGAGAAAAACTCAGAAAACAAACTTTTCTGACCCCTTTCCTTTCCTGCCCCCCTCCCTCTCCCTAACCCGACAGTCTTTCTGTGGAGACTTTTTACCGCATTTAGAGTAAATGGTAACAAACAATTTGGGACACTTAAACCTTTGTTTTTTTGGATTTCCGGGTTTGGAGCTAATTTTACTGTACTAAATACTGTGTGCTCCGGAGTCGAGATGCTCCGCATACTCGGCACATATCCTCTATAAACTGGAGATCCCGTAGCTTCTGTCCATATGGGCCATGGCCGGTTATGAAATGCATTAGGCCCCCCTTTAGGGGCCACGGTGGCTCAGTTGGTATAGCGCTCACCTCTGGTGCTAGAGTTCGTCGGATCGATCCCTGCTCATGCCATGTTGGCTTTGTGGTGGACAAACACCGTGTGCGTGGGTTTTCTCCGTGTACTCCCGTTTCCTCCCACTTTCTTCATTCCACCAATTCATCCCATCATCATCCATACGCCCAGAGCCATAGTTGCATAAAGGCCTTAAAATAAGTTCAATTCATTAGGTCGCCCTCTATTTCAAGTTACAGTCAGACTCCGCCACGTCCGGGAAAAAGCTGAAGACTTCTTGCTTTTGTTGTCTCCCATTCGTCTAGCCACGCTCTGTTCTTGTTTTCTTTAACCAGTACGCGGCTAATAATCTCTTAATTTGTAGGTTAATCGGCATCGTCGCTGTCGCAATCTGAAGCGCCTCCACTGATGCTCGGTATGCTCCCGTTGACCGTAGCAGTAGTTGTCGTTGCGATCTGTCAATAATTGTTTGATGTCCATTCGATGACACCATGCACTGGTGGCGTAACCCACTATTGAGCGTATTATGACGTCGTGTTACATTCTTATTATTTTTAGTGGTATACAATACTCTTGTTTCAATGTTTACTATTTTGTGTGCTACTTTGTTCGCTTTATTTTTTACTTTCGTTTTCTGAAATTTAGCTTTTCATCCAATATTACGCCTAGGTATTTAAATTCCCTTACTCTTGACTGATGTACTATTGATTTTGATTGTAGGTCTTCTGTTATAGTCTAGTTTACCTTTAAAGATTACATATTTTGTTTTTCTGCTGAAATTGACATCTTATTGTTATTGCACCACGTCGTCTTATTATGTTATTTGCCTTATTTTTTAGGTCATTTCGACTGTTGCTTTAATCACGACCGCCAGGTCATCTGCGTATCCCACTGCTCTTTCCATATTTTCCATCTCATCCAGCATCTGCAGGCATGGCTGGAACACTATATCCCAGATAACCGGACCGAGCAACGAGCCCTGCGGCCAACCCTTTGTTGGTGTCTTGTGCACAACGCCATCGGCCGTTTCAATTTGAATATTTCTGTCGTTGAAGTAGACTTTCACAACTTTCCATATTCCTGGATGTATATTTAGATTTTTGAGTACTTTTGGCACCGAGGGCCACCAAACGTTATCAAAGGCCCCTGCTATGTTGAAGAATATTGTTAAACCATATTTATAGTTATAATTTTTTAGATTATTTATGCTACCGCAAACCTCGTTGATTTGCCGCGATGGAATCAATACTGTAATGTGCACTTCTCAAGGTTTACTCTACATTTATTCTTATCAATAAGTTTTCTAATATGTTGTTAATTACGTTTAGCAGACAGATTGGTCTGTAGGACATTGGCCTAGTTTTTGGTTTATCTTCTCCTTTTAACAATACTACGAGGTTTGCAGTTTTCCATGCTTTTGGGAATTTACCCTGCTTCAGGCATTTGTTGAATAGTCTCAATATGTAAGGAGACCAGTATTCTGGTATCGCTTTATAAATCTCGTTCCTAATTTTGCCCGGGCCCGGAGCTTTGCGTGGTTTTAGGGTCTTTATCGCAGCTACTACTTATTCAGTGGTTATCCACGGTATATTTTGGTTGTTATCTTCATAAGGGGTGTGTGTTCCCTCTTGTCTTATTCTTTTATTTTCTTCAGTGTCGTCTTCTATTTGGTCATCTGGGAATAGTTTTGTGACTGATAGTTCCATTGTTTCACGCCAGTTATTGTATATGTGTCATCATCTTTCTTTAGTGTGGGTAATATTCCTGTAGTTTTTTTGCATTACGATCTTGTAAGGCATACCCCTGATATCCTTACGTAGTTTTTGATCCACAAACTTAGCCCGTTTTCTTTTTGGTTTCATATAATTCTTTCTCGAATTTTTGCTTTATTTGTCTATAGTTGTCTCAGTTCGTGGTCTCCAGTCGCTCGGTAGCTTTCTCTGCTTGCCTTCATTTTTCTCTAATCTATCCAAACTCCGACCCGGAGCAGTTTGCGGTTGTTGTTGTTTCCTGGTGTCGTTGCCGTTTTCAAAGTTTATTTTTCTATCTCTTTTGCCAAGTCCTCCAAGTCAGTATTTTCTTCGATTTGTGGTAGTTTTAATTTCTCTATTAATATTTTGAAGTTCAGTTTTTTACGTTGTATTTAATTTTGTTCGGTTCTTCGTTAAATTATCATCTTTGTTCGCTAGATCTATATTGAGGCCAATGACGCTGTGCTGGCTCGTGGTGACATCTTCCATAACTTTCCATCCATTTATGTATGTGTTCAGGTTGCCCCTTGTCAAAGTCACATCTATGTTACTTGCCGCCGCAGCCCTTCCCCGAAAAGTTGGCGGTTTGTCTGCCTTGTTTTGGACAACTAGTTGATATAAGTTTATTATGTCCTCTTATTCTCCTTTTTCGTCCTTTTCAGGGCAGTGCCAAAGCGGTAATTTAGCGTTTATGTCTCCCAAAATCATTATATTTCCCCTGTAAAACCCCTAAAAAATTCGTTCAAATTTTATATCAGTCATCAGCTGGCATAGAGAATTGGCTGTACATATTTACAAGTGTTTTTTGAGTCTACTAGTACATCTTTCTTGTTGAAGATAATCACCGACACCATTGGATTTGGATCATCTGGTATTAGTATCCTGTCATCTCTCATTCCCATCATTTAGCCCTTATTGGTATAAGGTTCTTGGACACACACTACATCCACTAGCTCCTTGTCACAGTATAGCCTAAGTTCGTGTGTGGATAGCTTGGATCTGTCTAGATTGACTTGGACAAATTTGAACATTTTATGGATTTCTCAATTGGACATAGCATGCTGGAAATCTGAGTATCGTTCGAAAATAATTCGTTCATATGCCATGACAATTTGCCGGTATACATTGTTAAGTTGAAAGCACTCATCTCTTTCTCTTCTCTTCTTTGAAAGACTCCTATCACCAGCTTCCATAGTTCTTGCGGATTTGAGGTAATTCCGTTTGCTCGCAGATGAATCATGTCCACCTCGTCAATCACCGGGAAGGTAATACTTTTCCCATTGCTGTATATGTTTCTAATAATTTTTCTTAGTGCTGCTACGAGCATTTGGGGTTTCTCTAGTCTTGAATGTATGTAGGACTTATTTAGATTATTATAAAGTATGTTCGGGTTATTCCCATGCTCTGGTTCGTCTTCAGCTGATCCTTCATCAGTTCCTTCACAGTTGTGCTCTTTTGTGGTTTCTAGTTCTGTGTGGCTTTTTGAGTTTTCCTTGTTTTTCTTTCTTTTGTGGAATTTAGGTATCCAATATTTCCATCCTCTCCTCTTTTTCTTCAGATGATTTTTATCGTGGCAATGTACATTGTTTTATTACCAAGCTCTTGGTCTTGTTTTTCTTTCGCCATGACCTCTATCTTCTCCGACTCAGAGTTCGACCAGTCACTCTCACTTTCATCTCTGATTGTGTTCCATATTCTCTTTATGTCTTCAAACAATTTCTTATCTTGCACCATCTCGAAGTCTACGTTTTTAATATTTTTCTCCCATTTGTTTAGTATAAGTAATACCTCCTGGGGGTCTTTTCTCCATAGGCCCATACCTACTGCCGGGATCGTAATTTTTATTCTTTCTTCTTCGTTTATCCCTGGCATTAAGTTCATGGTTGTCTCAAGGTCTTCTGGGAATGTCTCTTGACGACTAAATATTCATAAATTTGCTGTTGTATCTATTTTTGACAAGTAGTTCTTTATTGTTTTCTTGTTTGATGTTATAGTGTTGCAATTTTTCGATATCATATTCTTCATGCGTGAGAGCCACAAGCTGGGCAAAACCTCTCGGGGAAAGTTATCAAATCCAGATTTATATAGTGCATTATTATTTGATCTTCATGCTGCATATTGATGTATCCATTCTTGATTATGACGAAGTTGTCTATTTTGGTTGATGTTCCTTCGTTTATCCATTTTTTATTATCTCCAACTTCTTGGTTTTATTGAATTGTATGAGTCTGTTCTTACTCCTTCTTATTCTGTATGGGAGTTCTTTCTTTTTATGGATTTTTGTTCCTGATCATGGGTCGGATTTGGATTATTGTCCATAATTGAACATATCTATTACTCTTTGTAAAGCCAGTTTATATTGAGGGTATTCCTGTTGTTTTTTGGCCACACACAACTTCTTCCTTATCCAAATGGTATGCATACTTTTCGTTCCTTGTCTTTACAGTCGGTTCTTGTGGCCATTCTCCACACAATTTCCACAACGTGTCATTCTTGCAGTGTGCCGCGATGTGGCCGTAATCGTGACAATTTAGGCACGTAGTCATTACCAGGAAGTCCTTCACATTTGTGGCCTCGTACCCTATGTGTACTCGAGGGTTTCGCAGTATATGCTCTCTCACCTGTCTGGGTGTCGAAGACCAGGTGGTATCTGTCCTGGCTCTTCGGACCAGTCTTAAATCGTGGTTTAATAAGTTATTTCTGCTCGTCTGTCAATGCGTAACAATTTCTTTCTATCAGTTCTATCACATCATTTTCTTTCAACTCTGATGGGATATTATAGGCTATCCTCAATCGGTTCCGCATAGTCTTTTCTTGTTAGGTCAAATTGTTGTTTCATTCCCTGGTGTTGTCTTATTATCTCCTCATCTGCTGGTGTCGACATTTTTAAAATTAGTGCTGTCTTTGCTTGTATAATTTGGAAATTTATGCGATCTTGCCTATTTATTGTTTTGGTTATTCTCACTCTTGCGTCTTTTATGCTTTCGCCTTCTTTCGGTTTGATGATGATTGTTGGTCTTGCTTCTTTTGTTTGTTTCTATTAGTCTTGTATTTTCTGGTACTCTCGCCGCATCTTCTTTTTTAGTATTTCGGCAAAGCTAACGTTTGTGTAGCACTTTTATCTTTTAGTGCTTTCAGACTTCCGTTTTCTTTGTACATGTTTTTAATCCCCTCCTCCATTTTAGCTATTTTGATAACTCTTTTTCGTGATCAATGTTTTATGCACGTGACATGGAAAGCTTACGTTTTATCTACGTGCTAGAGTTTAGGTCACACAACAAGGGCCTTGCCACATGATTCTAACATATTTTTCTGCACGTGCACATAAGAACACAATTCTAGTTAAAGCGAAAAAAGATAAAAGTACATGACTTCCAGTTTTACAATAAAACGAGTATACTCACCATTACACGTGGCAACCCCTGATCTTTCTATACATATACATTCATATACTTTGTCCCTTGTTAAAAGAACAAAAACTACTTGTTTATTGAAGGGAGTTACTTTAAAAAGTAGATGAACACTTGGACACAATTATCTCAAAACACAGTACGCGTGTACGGCCTCTGGCCTCAGATCCGCTATCTTATGCTTATTCTAGTTCCTTATACAGTTTTGGATCTCTTGTATTATTACCTATGAACACAAGTATATAATAGCTACCTTCACCCAAAACTGAATAACAATAATAATCAAAATAGTATTTGTACAGGCTATTCCAAAAAGTATGACCGCATTGATTACGGCAATTTTCAGCTGAAGTCCAACTTCGGGTAGCTTCGGAAACAGTAAATAAAAAATGCCAGGTTCGAGCCCTGGGAGGATGAACCTTTGCAATTGGAAAAAATGTGCAGATGTTTTTTTCTATTAAGTGTAATTAGACATGTTGATATATTGTTAAGTGTAGATAAAAGTAACATTCATGAAAATACGTAAAGATACAGTATTTCGAAACCATCAATTCATCTGGTTTCGAAATACCTCAGTCGGATTTGCACGTACGATCACCTTATTTTTGTTTTTAAGAAATTGAAGATTGTTTTTCAAGCTCTACAATATAGTAAATTTTGCAGATTTGTTGGCGTAAAATTAAAATTTTGAGAGAGGTTAGAAAATTTGAAATTGAATTAAATAAAAACTAAGACAACAGTTGGCTCGAAAAGAATATATGTTATATATTTTTGTGGTTCTATATCCATGAATTGTTCGGATGTTCTAAAGTGATAGAACATAATCAGAAAAATAAAAACCAGCATTTTTGTCGGTTTTAAGACGTTCTACATTTCCTTTAGCTCAAATGGTTCGTGGTGTCCTCAAAACTTGTAACGTTGATTTAACTAATTTCCCGACATCATACAATGATGAAATTTTGCACAGCGACGTAAGTACTGTGCAAATATTTAAGTTTACTTAATTTGTATTTAACGTTGAAACCGACGTTCTGTCAACACCCACCACTTTTCTGATATTTTAAACATAATACTTACTTGAATGGATACATATAAAACTGATTATTATTTTATCTAATTATTCATGCTTAGAGGAATATATCATTACATAAAAATAAAATTTCCAGAACGGGATTCTTACCCAGGGCCTCACGATTAGAAGCCACGCGCTCTACCACTGAGCTAATATGAACACATCTTTGTACGTCTTTCTGATAGAACTCCTTCTGAAGAAACATGACTGAATTTTCGGTGTTCAAGACAATGACATCGATATACGTTGCAAATGCTGTTGTTTTTCTCTTCGTTCTCTTGTTTATTGTACTATGAATGCGAGAACTAAATTTGCTGTCTTCACTTTCATTGCAAATGTGCTTTTGCGTATGGAAACTTAGGTGAGAAAACGATCAAATGTTCAGATGTATTGATGGTTTCGAAATACTGTATCAATACGTATTTTAACGAATGTTCCTTTTTCTACACTTAATAACATTTCAACATGTTTTATATTGCATTTAAAACAAAAAAAAATCACATTTTTTTCGAACTGCGATGGTTCATCCCTCCTTCCAGGACTCGAACCTACCATCTTTAGTGTACTGTTTCCAAAGATACCCGAAATTGGGCTCAGAAAATTTTCAGCTGAAAATTGCCGTAATCAATGCGGGCATCCTTTTTTGAATAGGATGTAAATTAGCATGGTCGCATAAAGCAAAAACAAAGTTAAAAAATAAAAAGATTATACAGTCAAATCCCAACGTTCTTCTCTTTGAAAGACTTTCCTGGGGAACAGCAATACATAAATGTTTCAGTGCTGTTCAAAGCTGTTTTATTATCTTGATAAATCAGTGAAAAGTTTCAAAACGTTCAAAATGCAGTGCAAGTGAAGTGATACTATAGAAATTATCAACAAGGTGATGCATGCAACGAATTGCTGTAATGTTTGCAGAATATTATTTGAAATCAATTTTGTGACATTTGTATTCCTCGATAGAACAATTTATATAGTGTGTTAAGTCTGAATATCCGGATAATCTGTTTTAATGACGGAATATAGCTGCAACTGACATTATTAATGTACAGAAGATGGATACTGCTCACCGTTGTCCCGTGACTAGACTCGTAAAATTATGTAAAGCAAGAAGTGGCCGTAGTTCACTTGGTAGATAGCAGGGATTCCGCCAATACTTTCATTTTAGTGGGTGTAAATTCATAGCGGGGTCATGCACGATTTCTATCGATTTTTGACCATATAAATTATAAAGTATTCTCGAAAATTTGGAGAACGTAACAAGGGGTCGGGCAGAATCACTGGTAGAGCGTTGGATTATCTTTCTGGAGGTCTTAGGCTCAATACCAACGACCAACTATCCTAACAGGTTTTTCCAGGTAGTTTTTCAGTCACATCAGGTAAATGCCGGATGGTACCTTCAACTTAGACTCTGGCCGACTTCTTCCCATCCAAACCATCCTGACTAACGTTTTCCACGTTTTTTTGCTTAATCTCACCAAGCAATTGCGTGGATGATATTTTCAGCTTAGGCCCTGGCAGACACCTAACGGCATCCTTTCCCCTCCCCTGACTCAACATGAGCCTTAGAGCCAACAAGTTCTAACCTCACTGGCGACCATCCTGACAGATTTTTCAGGGTTACTCTCATTAGTAAGCGAATACCGGAATGGCATGTAAGTAAGGGCCTGATCACTACCTTTCCAATTCTTTCCTTTACCATATGCCGGTCCGATTCAAAGATGTTTAAATTTATAGTTAAACAAGAGGCAATCTAACGCGATATTAAAAAAAACAGCAATACAACAAGATAATTTATTGTTGTATTTTTCTATCCTTTGCACAAGAGCAGAAGAGAATGGAGCACCACATACAGCACCTACTAAGAATATAACTTTAACATAAAACTTCCTTTGATTTTGCAACGATCCTCCCTCACAACGCAAGAAGAAGCTTACCATAAGGAGATCTAAAATAAATTGTTTCTTTCCCTGTAAATTTTCATGTTTTAAAACAATCGTTGCTGCAAATACCACGCAAGAATAAACAAACAAAGAAAGGAACCTCTAACTCCATTGATACAATGGAAGGAAGAACGGAAACAAGATGCTAATCGCGAGGGACTTTGTCTACGTTACACTCTCCCCCCCCACTTTACCGGTTTCACGCGAGATCATTTCCTCGTTTTAGGCGCAATTGCTTTTTTCATCCGTCAATTCATAGGTACCGCTAGTTTCCACATGAAACAATTGAACGCTTCACAGATGGGTGAGGCGAAGGACGCATGTCATATATTCTTCGCCAGAGGACGCAAAAAAGGCCACAAGGAAAGGGGAAGAGCTTACATGGATAGTCCTTAAGATGGCTGACTTTCCGGGATGAAAGGAAATAGTAGACGAAGAGTACAGTTAGGATTTGCTCTATGTGACTTCATTCAGCGCTACACCGCTCTGCGGACAAATTTCAACTTCTTTCCCGTTTTTCTTAATACAGACAAAATATAGCATAGATATTTGTTCGGGCATACTCTTAAAATGTTCAAAATCTATTTAAACATGTTTAAAACATTCCATATCTCCTGACGAGAGATAACGATCTCTACACATTTAATGCGTCTTCTGTTACTTCTTGGCATCCATATTTTGGAGCACTTCAGGCTCAAATAGAACCTGATTTTTTTGCTCAAAATATGGCATCGGCTCATAGTGAGCCTTTCGAGCTAAGTGGTATTCGACATACGATTTGCCAAGCTCAGCAATTTATTCTTTGAATACATGGAGGAATTAGAAGGGGAGACGCCCGGGCTGCCAAATTGTGAAGCTCAATATGGCTGCACATCAATCTTGCAGTGCGGCCATCGTCATCTTGCGTTTGGAAGAAAACCAAGAAACCCCTATTGTTTTATGCACATCATACAGATAACATTTATATGAAATTCCGAGTCTGATGTTATTACACTTACCTTTGTTAATTAGGTAACGTTTAAATTAACTCCAGGTGCGCGTGAATGAAAAATCTAGCAGAATAAATACTGTACAAAGAAAAATATCGACATCTGTAGCCGTGAACTGTGTAAGACTGCTTATTATCAAGATTAAAAGATCCTCGAAAAAACTGATAACACAGGATCTTTTTATATACTTTATGTAAATGACCTTGAAATCAGTAAATACTGATGAAAAGACAAAGTAATAATATTAAACACGTACTAAGAAATTCACAATATCGCCCACATTACTGATCTATTCACTATGGCCACCTGGGTAGCCGTGCTCATTAAGATGGTCTTCTGCAAATGCGACTGACATACTTCATGGGTTCTAAATCCGCCTATTCTGTACTTCTCATCCAGGGGGAAGTAACGACAAACCACCATTGGTTCATCTTGTCCAGAGGCCTTCCATCATTATATTGTCGTTCATTAGCTGCATTACCCTCCCTCTACCCGTTAAAATCTTGTATGTATATATTTAAAAAAATCTAAAGCAGAATAAATGCTGACTATGCTCTAACTTAGATACATTAGTAATTAATTCCGGGTTAAGTTCCGTAGAGAGGTAATCAGAAAAGCAAAATTTGCTGGCGAGATTAAAAGGTAAGAGTTTTTTTAATTCGTCAATATTGAAATATGACGTGCGTAGAGTCTCGAATATGGAGCAGGCAAAATATGTGTGAAAGGACATACTATGGATGGTACTATAAAAAGAATCCTTGCAGTCATATCCTCCTCCCCGTTATGATTTTGAATCACATATACACTGCGCATCCGAAATAATGAAATACATTGAACAGTACCGGTATATTACAGAAATAGACCTAATGTAGATAGAGTGAGACGTGAAGCCAGAGCTGGCTGTGCTGTGCAAGTCCATACGTGAGCTAGGTAATTAATCGTATAAACTTATTTTTATACAAGCGTTAAGACAGCTGACCCCCCTTATGCATACCCATATACCTTGTGTGTCTGTGTGTAAGATACAGGATTCTGTACCTAGGAATTACTTAAAGCTACATTACTCGTCATTTTTGTATTTTGCATTTATTTTAGTACCTTTCATGGCTATAGGAACTTAAAACAACATTTTGAGGTGTTTCCAGTGCTCTATGGTAGAAGTATTTAAACTGCAGTATTTGCAACTATAACGCATGTATAGATAGGAGTTAATGTATCTCGATTTGTATACTTTTGAAGTGCTGTACAATGTCACATATCTTATTAACTCAGGAATATTGTAAATACAACACATATGACTATTACCGAAGACGGGCAAATTCTTCAACATTATTTGTGTTCGCATAAGTAAAGCTAGGACAATTTCGTTACCACTGAAACCTAGTGGAAATTAAATTTTCTTGGTAGAATGTGGTATAACGAAAAACGAAATTTCTGTTGCCTAAAGTTTCATTGTTATGAATATTTTTAATGTTTTCTATTTTTAATAGATGTTACTTTCACAAATATATGTGGCATAATTAGCTTAAAAGCCTGAGATATCATAACTACAAACTGCAGCAGTTTCATCATTATCTACTCGTATCCGAAATTGTGCCGTGTAAAATTCTGTAGACGATGATGTCAGCAAATGTTAACGGAACTATCCGAGAAAGTTTTACAAGACTCTCCCGTGAAACTTTTAAACTCTGGATTTGTCACTTAGCTAATTTAGGGGGCTCACACCGCCATGCGGTGTTCATTATTTGAACAATACGAAATATTGTGATATTCATAAATAGATTGCGAAGCGAATAAAATAAGCTATGTATGAATTAGTTAATACTTTCCCTCAAGTTGTTACTGCGCATGTTTTATTATACCTCTTATCCCCCCTCTTGGTACCCTAGTATGATAGTTTTCGTTCGCGTTTTCATGATATATCCGAGAAGTATGTAGCCTTTGAAGCTTGAAGATCTAGCTGCGGAATCTTATCTAGTGCTCTGTATCAACTTGGTGTTTGAGTGACTGCTACGTTGCGAAGAAAGAAGCTTTCCCCAGTGCTCTATCAACTTGGTGTTTTGACTGACTAACTGATACGTTGCGAAGAAGCTTAACCCCAGTGTTCTATCAACTTGGTATTTCAATTAACTGCTACGTTGTAAAAAACAGTTTTTCCTGTCCAGTGTTCAGAAAATGTGTGATGAAATCTTGGTGTTTGCTGTGATTAGATACTTTCCTTTAGATCCGTCAAGATGTACAATCCTATTGATGCTTTGCTTTTTCCCAGGAGCTTCGAGGGTATGACGACCCTGCAATGGTACTTGAATGCTGGAATAACTTATGTTACTACAAAATACTGTTACTACAAAATACTACAAAATAATGAAACTCTTCTTTCATTACCTGCTGAATTATTATTGGAATGACGAGCAAGCAGTTTTACAAACCTGTGAAAAATCTCAAAACCTTTTAGACCTTGCAGAATAGAGATATTTCACTACTATAGAAAGCAAGCAACTTGCTTGGAAGTATTATTATGAACTATTCAACGATCATACTGGAGTAATTCCGGATGATGCAATTCTATTCTTTGGAGTGGATATACAAGAGTCCAGTGATATTACTATGGAATCATGAAGACAGTGGTGAATACATTCTAGATAAACATGGTGATTGCAGTATGAGTGCTGTGTCTAATATGTCAGATGGTGAGGATAACGAATTTACTATTGATGATGAGAATAGTGATGAAGATCCTATGGAGACGGGGTGAAGAAGTGATGGCGTAGAAGTTATTAATATTAGTATGGAACAATGCATGCAAGAACATGATGTAATTATGATGGTGAAGGGCCTGGATCTGAATTTGAAATTCTAAGTGAACGTCGTAAAACTTACCCTAATTATTCCCTACGTGGGCGAGAAATCACAATTAGTACCGTAGCAAGATCAATTAACGATCCAGAGGAGTTTGTAAAGAATCTATTTCAATTTGCAACGGACCATTTACTTCACGATGTACATCCCGAAAGATTAGTTTTACTATAGAAAGCTCAAATTGCAAGTTAGGAAAGCCTATACTCATTCTATTTAAATTTCGGGCTCATATT
>JAGDQP010002110.1:78784-109594 GCA_022664845.1 Lepisma saccharinum
CATCTCCAGAAGCATATAATTCCATTTGATGAACTTCCTGATTGCCTGGCTTGTGCCTTAATATTAGCAAAATCTACGAGGGAATAAAGAATATGGAAATGCAAATTATATGAAGAATCATCCTAAGAAGTGGGTATCTGAAGCTAGAGAATTTTGTTACTCGGCAAGCGTAGATTTACTTAGTAAGAATGGAGGAAGCATTGAAGATGTGGACAAGTTTTAAAGGTACTTTGGAGGAGAATATCAAATTATAGTGTAAGCACGTATGTCAGAGACACGAGAGTATATTAAGATGTATGTGGGACACTCTACAAAGAAGAAATTATTTTTGCGATATGAAAATAACCACTATGATGTAATTGAGACCATTACAGCATTTTGGGGAAGTTATGGTTATTGTTATTATTGCCTTATCCCCTATAACTAACGTCGGTTTCATAAATGTGAATATTTTAGTAGCTATTGTGAAGAGTTTCATCCAGTCACGCAAAACGTGATGAAAGTAAGTGTAATAAGTGTTACCGTACATTCCCTAATCAATCATGTTTGATAACCACAAGTCAAAGGAAAAAGGCAAGCCTGTATGTATGTACAACTTTGTCCTCAGTGTGTTGTCAAGTTAGATATGCGTAACAGAAAGTCTAAACATGTTTGTGGCGAGCATTCTTATAAACTGTGTTAGATGTTTGTTAATAAATTGCATTTGTGTTTTGTAAAGCCACAAAACCAAAACAGTTGGAGGATTTTCTCTATATAGTATTTGATATTGACACAATGTTGTTGGAAATAGATGAAAATGGTGAACGTGAGTAGCAACCTAATTTAATTTGTTCAAGTATTGGAAGTCATGAATGTAAAGATATGGATGATGTAAACCATTAGTGTCCTCTGTATGGTAATTCAGAAGGTATTAGGGATTTCGTATCTTATGAAAACATTTATCATTCATGTGCTTGAACAAAGTCCTAAGTTTACAAAATAGTTGCGCTTTCAAAAACTGGTTCTCGGTTTTACATGTTGTTTGTAGCTCACTTAGAACATCAAAATTTGATACCTCATATTGCACATAAACCTCATATTGCTCATACAAATATGCAATTAACTGTAAACGATATCATTTTAGTGATACGTACTTATTCACAGGTATTCGATTAGCTCACTTGCCTAGAACTCTTGGTCTGAATGAATCTCTCAGGAAAGGCTATTTCCCTCATGTCTTCAATATCCCCGAAAATCTGAATTACAAAGGATTATATCCCAAACTCGAATTTTATGATATCGACTCGAAATCTGAAGATGAATGGAAATAACTTGTTGCATGACATGAACAATGCGTAGAGTCGAAAAATACACTTGATTTTCAACACGAAGTCTTGGAATATTGTCGAAATGATGTTCGTATCCTAACTTTGAGTCTCATTCGATTTTCTAATGTCGTTGAAGCTAAAACAAACTGTAGTCAATGTTTTCTTCATACACACACCACTATTATGTGCGGGATGGAATGCTTTCGCTCTCTTTAGTTACAAGACTACTATATTCCAATTATTCGTCCATTGGGGTTCCATCATCGTGATCATCAAAGGAATAAAGCACGCCAATGGCTTCAGTATATGGAACTTGAACGCAAAATTACACTCAGGACAGCTGAAAATGGTGGTGAGGTACAATTCAGACATTTTAAATTGGATGGATATGATACAAAGAGTTGTACTGGGTTCGAATTCTATGGGTGCTACTGGCACGGACATAGTTGTATATCACAACTTCGAAATCTTCCTATTGATGTTGAAGATCGTACCTTACAAGACCGGTATTATGCGACGTTCGCTAGAAAAGAATTTCTTGAAAATAGTTGCGGGTGAAGCTTGTTGAACAATGGGATTTCGAATGGGATAAGGCTGTTAAAACGTCTCCTGAAATTAAAGCGTTCATGCAAGAACATTGCCATAATATTGAAGAACTCTTACGTCCTAAGGATAACTTTAAGAGTGGTGCACAGAATGTTTTCGCGCATTGTACAAGTGTGATGAAAACGAATATCTTTTATATGCTGAAGTCACTTCCTTGTGCCCATGTGTTATGTCTAAGAAACCTCTCCATAGTGGTCAAGTGAAAATACATAAAGGTTACAATGGTCAAGTGCATACACCCGATCGAAGTAAAGTACATGGATTCGTATTATGTAAAGTTTTGCTATTCCACTTCTTTCATATAATTCGCACAACAAACTCGTTTTTGGTCTGTACTGGAGTTGAATGAATGAGCTGAATACTGGAGATTGTAATCATAGTCAGGAGGAACGTGCTATCCAGGGTGTCTTCTGTACTCCTGAGCTTCATGCTTCGTTAGAGAAAGAGCATGCTATAATTGATAGTACGAAATTTAGGAATGGAGATGAAGGAGGGACTATTCAAACCCTATGATGACAGCTTTTGTAAAATGAAACAAGAATCCAGTGGGTTTCCTTCTGATTGTACTATAGAACAGCAAAAATAGGCATATATTGCAGATTATGTCCGACATGAAGGAATAAGTCCTGATTATGACAAAATCGAACCTAATGTAGGGCTGAGGTATATTTTAAAATATTCTTAAACTCTTTATGAGGGAAGTGAGAGCAAACGGCTGATTTACCACAGACAAAGGTTGTAACTGGTGCTCAGGAATGCCTTGAGCTTGTAGGAGCACCTCACTTGAAAATACAAAGCGTTTCTTGTTGGACAGAAATTATTGGTGATATACGAAGACATGGAAAATGAGTATTCATAATATACATTTACAAATTTAGCTGTAGCATCATTCGTATCTTCATTGGCTAGACTCCCATTGTTTGAAATGTTAGATACTGTTGGGATTGAGGGAGTAATTTACTGTGATACAGATAGTATTATCTATATACGACATAATGAACCAGTCTTGTTACCTATAGGGAACTACTTAGGAGAAATTATTAAAGAAATACCTAATGGATGTTAAATGTACATCTTCGTTGGTGCTGGTGCAAAAATTACTCTTATCGGAAACGAAATTTAACTACAGGAGACATTGAGGAGGTTTTCAGAGTTCTGTCTGGTCACGACACTGGAAACTTAATTCGTACTGCTCCTTGTCTTTTAGTCTCAGGTACACTCAACTTCGTATCCACTTGAGTAACCAAGTTGGAATAGATTGCTGTTAGCGTAGTATCTGGGAGATCGTGGGTTCAAACAGTGCTGGAGTTCAGAACTCGAACCAAATGGTGAGCGTTATTAAATCAGTTGGATGACAGGACGGTATCTTCAACTTAAATCATTTGCTATATCTAGGCTTCAACAGCTTACGCTGTCAGAGTATGCTTCTTTTCTTGAGCGCTTTAGGCAGGTAAGGATAATGAAACAGAACTGATCACTACAACTTAGCTTAGTTTGTACCATAGTCTAAGACCTATACCTGGAGAATATATTGAGTAATAGTACTGTGGTTGTCCTATTAGCACAACTGTAGTCCACGATCACATCCTCCATCTCTCATTTACTATATACTAAAGCTACTAGCTTTTTACTCGAAATATGCAACACTGTATATCTTAGACGAATGTTTTACGTGAGGAAATAAAATCAATTATAAAGAAGAGTATCTTACTTGTTTCACGATCGTTCAATTTGTTCAGTTGTGAAACTCTCCACAAGACCTAATTGCCTTGACAAGGTTCTGAAATTTTAATAATTGACTTGGCAATTTCTTATTAAAATGGATCGTATTTTCTTCCAAAATACTCTTTCAAATAGACAAAAATTACGCTTAAAAAGCTGTTGTATACATTTATCTCTTGATTACTATATCATGCTGTGAGTCACAAAATTTAACTTTCAGGCCATCAATCCGAAGGATTACCTCTTGAGCTGTCAAATCCAATGACTCTTCTTCCCCGAACCTAATGAATAAAATTAAAAATGGAACTTTTCTGATTCTTACATAACTCAGACTTAACTTATAGCAAGCTTACCAACTCAGGCACTCTAGTTAATACGACTCTAAAAATTTAAGATAATGTAGCCCTTCAATGGTGCTTGCATTAAACCACGGAGCCACTTCTTGTATACTTTCCACAATATACAAAATGTTCACCAGTTATTTTAAATCTATTGAACGAGACTTACATTATAACCTGGGAAGGGAACAAGCCGAGTTTTCTTGTGGATTTAGCATAATGGATCAGATACAAGTATTAAATGAAGTTAGGGAAAGGACTAAGGAATACCTGTGTCTGAGATTCAAATATTTTGTAAAAGCTTTCGATCCGGTCTCCTTGACAGCACTACTTAAATCACTTGAATATCAGGTCATAGAAGATGCATACATTAAGTTACAACAAACATCTCCTCAACTGACACATCTGCTATTAGGCTACATCAAGAAATTAAAGAATTAGTTGAAAAAGGAGTAAGGCTAGGAGATTCAATTTCTCCAAAACTGTTTAGAGAGCATACTCTACAATTCAAAGTGAGATGAAGCTGGATTCTATTTATTCACTTCACAATATTATGTATTGTTTATTGCAAATGAAATAAAGTTCCTTAGTCTGGAAAACAATAGGTATAATTGATAAGTAGGTTTACCTTGGGTAGCTCAAAGATAAACAAATGATGTACATCGGAACATCAATGGTACAAGCTCATTTGGAAGACTAAACTTAATTTTCAAAGAAACTACGAGTATATCTCAAGTGCAAAGTTTATAATCAGTGTCTCTTATCTATAACAATGTACGCCTGTGAAACCTGAAAATTGAAAGCATAAACGACTCAAAGATTAAGAGCAATGGAAAGACGCATGCTGGGAATAACTAGGAGGAACAGAAAGACAACTTTAATATTTCTCGAAGAAAATTTCAGAAAAAAATTTAATAGCGAGAATTGGTAACAAATAATAATTGATAGATCAAAAAATTAATCACGAGTGCAAAGTTCGAGTAAAGATAGCTAAAGGAATTTTTTACTATAGAGGATCGTATTTTCAAATACTCTTCAAATATACAAAATGTATCCACCGTATAGCGGGATACTGCCAGTACATTGTATATACATACCTGACTTGATTTCAAGCTTTCCCCATCTCTATAGCAAGCCTTGTTCCTAATTAAAATCATTTTCTTGAATATTTGAAAGCTTCTAAACTATTTTAAGAGGCTCGTATATAATACTCGTAAAGTATTAATAAAATTCGGGCATAAGATATATCCACCGTATTGCGGGATACTCCCAGTAATTTCATATAGGATTCTACCTTGGTTTCCAACTTATCCCGCCTAATTAACAAGATTCATTCCTAATTGAAAGTACTTCCTTAAACGTTTTCCTTGACAATTTCTTAAAGAAATCTCAAGTTTTCAGCCTGGAAGATCCGTTAGACACCCACTTGCAAGTACTAGTCCACTCGCATCTAAAAATCCCATAAAGTGACGCAAAAATTACCAAATACTATTTTAAGCCACTTATTAAATGGGTTCATATTTCAAAGGAGATATTCTTTAAACGCCTTAAAGAAATCTCAAGGTATCCCTCTAGTTATATACGAGTTCGGTTTGCTAGCAAACCTCTTTATAGTTCCTTCACATTCAAGTACTAGTCCACTCACATGCAATAATACCATAAAATTTAACCAAGTGCTATTTTATATCTATAATATAGAAATTATAAAAATATTTGAAAATTTATAGAGAATTGTACTATTCCGAAGAAGAGCTAGGAAATGAAGACTCAGAAGAAAATGATGTAGATGTCCCAGATGTAATGAAAGAAGAAGTGGATAAAGTAATTCGAGGGATGAAGAACGGTAAGTCGCCAGGAGAAGATGGACTCACAGCAGAGATGTTTAAATGGGGGAGGTCAAAACACGCATGAGGAACTTGCGAAATTATTCTAAATGTGCCTGAGGAAGAGAGAAATACCCAGAAGTTGGAATAACGCTGTTATAATTTTGTTGTACAAGAAAGGGGACAAAGAACGCGTCGAAAACTACAGACCAATTAGTTTACTGTCAGTTCTATACAAAATGTTCACCAAAGTAATTTTGAATCGTATTGAAAGAGACTTTGATTTTAACCAGGGAAGGGAACAAGCCGGATTTCTTAGTAGATTTAGCACAATGGACCACATACAAACATTGAATGAAGTTATGGAAAGGACTAATGAATATGAACCTCCACTATGTTTGGGATTCATATTCGAAAAAGCTTTTGATTCGGTCTCCTTGTCACCAATACTTAAATCACTTGAACATCAAGGTATCGAAAATGCGTACATCAAGCTACTGCGAAACATTTATTCGACTGACACATCTGTCATTAAACTACATCAAGAAAGTGAAAAATTTAAAGTTGGAAAGGGGGTAATGCAAAGAGATTCAATTTCTCCAAAACTTTTTTCTGCGGTCCTGGAGAGAGTTCCAAAATTTAAACTGATATGAAGTTGGAATTAAAATTAATGGCAAATATCTTCATCACCTACGGTTCGCTGATGATATAGTCCTGTTTGCTTCAAATGCGGAAGAACTACAAACCATAATGGAAGAACTGAGTAATGAGATTTCGAAAATAGGCCTTAAAATGAATTTAAGTAAGACAAAGGTCATATACAATCAACATGCTGCAAAGAAGGAAGTGAAGATTAACGGAGAGACAATAGGCATAGTTTATGAGTATCTTTACCTAGACCAGCTCGAAACATCGAATGCGAAGTTGACTGATGAAATAAATAGAAAATGTAAAATGGCGTAGAGTTCTTTTGGAAGACTACACTTTATTTTCAAAAGCAAACTACCAACGTGTCTGAAGCGTAAAATATATAATCAATATGTCTTATCTCTGATAATGTAAGGCTGTGAAACTTGGACATTGAATGCGCAAACGACTCAAAGATTGAGTCACACAAAGAGGAATGGAGAGATGCATTCTAGAAATAACCAGGAGAGACATGAAGACAAATTTCGAGCACAAACAAAGGTAGAGGATGTAATCAAGACTGCGAAGAAGATGAAGTGGAAATGGGCCGGTCACATAGCTAGACGAACAGGATGAAGGTGGACGACAAATGTATTAAATTGGATTCCTAGAGAAAAGAAACGACCGAGACGACGTCCAAATGCAAGATGAGTAGATGAAATCAAGTGTTTTTCAGGAGCTACATGGATGAGGATATCAGCAGACCGAGATATGTGGAAAGAAAAGGGGGAGGCCTTCATCCAGCAGTGGATAGAAAACGACTGAATATGATGTTGATATATACATATAATTATACATATTTATTAAAGACGTTCGTATTTCTATTTATTAGATTTCACGACTATTATACACGGTTTGGCTAACTAAGATTACGATATTCGTATTCGTTGGAAAATTCAAGCCTAGTTTCATAGATCTCTCATCTCTCTAAATCAATCAGTTCCCACGAAAATCATCTCAAGATAAAGAAAATTATCTTTTTAATTCATTCGTATATAAAAAAAACACGTTCAAACCATTTAATGATTCAAGACCTCTTCTCCCATCTCCACTCACTCCTACAAAACAACTCACCCAAACGCTCCCAACGAGAGCAGCCGAAAAAGCACGAGAGTTTGCCAAGATATTACTGCTATACTACTTATGTTAGTGTGTGCAAAACTGTGTGAGAGAGCAGCTGCCTTTCGAGTGTCTCTCTTTTGTGCGGACAAAGTGAAGAGCAACTGGTATTGAAAATATCTCAACAGGTAACAATGAACGCAGACATAGGGGAATGCTACAGTGTTCTGAATTTGGCAAAATGTACGAGTTTTAGCTTCGCTAGAGAAGTATATATATTTTAAAAACATTAGTAAACTAAAGGCGTCTCCCCAGGTGGTGGATAGGGGAATGCCGACCAGATATGGTGGGTACCGGAAATATTCCGGGGCGGACCAAAACCATGACTGCTGCCTTGCAGTTAGTAGAGGGATCTACAAAGGCTAGGGGAAGATAACCCCGAACAAAAATATCATGGTGAGGGAAAGCAGCATCACCATTACCACTCTGAGGCTAAAGATGAATTACATCGACAAGACTCAGAGATGGACAGAGGACGACATCTTGAATGTCTACCTTTACTGCGAGGTCGTAGAGCTGACAACTCTACACCGCTAATCAAGAAATAGTAACAGAATTTTCATGGATTCTCCTGAGGTAAAATATTCCGGAGGTAAACTAGTCCCTCATTCGGATCTCCGGGCTGGGACTGCTTCAGGGGGCTCCAAGAACAGGATCCTCCCTTAGAATCTGAACGTGGAACGTACGAACATTATACCAAACGGGCGCTTTTCAGGTGACGGTACGCGAAATGGAGAAGTAATAACTAGACATATTAGCGATACAAGAAGTTCGATGGGAGGGTCAAGATAGCATCCCACAGGGCAAGTACACTTTCTACTACGGGGGAACGCAGTCTCACGATTTCGGAACAGGATTCCCGATTAAGAACAGTATCCTTCAGGCGGTTCAGAATATAGAGTTCGTAAACGAAAGACTAGGGTACGTTACGATACGTACTCGATGGGGCAACACGGTTTTATTAAACGTCTATGCTCCGACCGATGTAGCTACTGATAACGACAAAGATATATTCTACGATTATCTAGAAAGGCTGTTTGACCGATTACCGAAGTATAAATCGAAAATTGTGTTGGGTGATTTCAATGCAAAGGTAGGGAGGGAAGATAAATATAGACATACTATAGGCAAATATAGGCTTCACGAAAAGACCAATAATAATGGAGAAAGACTGATAACTTTCGCGATTTCGAAAAACTTACTGGTAAAGAGCACGTACTTTGAACACAAAGACATACACAAATACACATGGGTATTTCCGGACTTCAAAACTCTCAACCAGATCTATCACGTATTAGTAGACAGACGAAGACACACTAACATAATGGATGTTAGGTCGTACAGAGGAGCGGAAGGTGACACCGACCATCAATTAGTGATCACAAAAGTAATTGAAAATTTATGCAACGCGAACAGAGAAAACAAGGGGTCAAAACAATTGAAATTCGAAGTGAAACGATTAAATAATCCGAGCATAAACGCAGATTACCAACTCGAACTCTCAAATAGGTTCGAAATCTTAGCCGACTCGAGTAATAATAATGATGATACTAATAATGAAATTGATGTAAGTAAGATGTGGGAAGCAATTCGTCAAACAATTAAGAACTCAGCGAAAGAACGTGTAGGTGGGAAGAAACGACAGAGAAACAAACCTTGGTTTGATGAAGAATGCGTTAAGCTTTATAAGGAACGAAAACAAGCAAGGCAACGATGGCTAAGTAATAAAAGCTAAGCAAATACCAACCACTACAGTAATGCGAAACGAAACCCCACACTCGGGTTCAGAAACAAAAAGCGAGAATATATGACGCAGAAGATTCAGGAGATAGAGGAAAAGGGGAAGACAAATAACATACGAGATCTATACAAAGGGGTAAACTCGTTAAGGAAAGGTTACCAGCCGAGGTTAAGAATGATTAGAAATGAACGTGGAGATCTCCAGGCTGATCCGACTGAAATTGTCGATGTGTGGAAAAGTTATTTCGACAAACTTCTTAATGTACACAAAACGGGGAAGAAACAGAGAAATTTGAAATCCATACCGCAGAACCATGGATTCACGAACCTAGCGAGATCGAGATGTCGGTAAAGAAATTATAAAATTTCAAATCACCAGGAATAGACAATATTCCAGCCGAATTAATCAAAGCAGGAGGAACGGCACTAATCAAGGAACTACATAAATTGATAAGTGCTATATGGAGAAAGGAGGAGCTCCCAAAGGAATGGAAAACCTCAATAATAGTTCCGATTTACAAAAAAGGCGATAAATTGGACTGTAATAATTACCGCGGAATCTCGTTACTTCCAACCTGTTACAAGGTATTAAGTAATATTCTATTAACAGGCCTAAGTGTATACGTAGATGAAATAATTTGAGATCACCAATGTGGATTTAGAAGAAATAGATCCACGTTGGACCAGATTTTTACCTTGAGACAAATTTTGGAGAAGTGGGAATACAATGGGACGGTTCATCAGGTATTCATTGATTTTAAGAAACCATATGATTCTATCAAAAGGGAAAAGTTATACAGTATCCTGATACGATTTGGAATTCCGAAAAAATTGGTTCAACTAGTGAAGATGTGTCTCAGCGACCCCATAAGTAGAGTACGGATAGCTAATAATATGTCAGATAGTTTCAAGATTCGCTACGGATTGAAACAAGGCGATGCCTTGTCCCCGCTACTGTTTATCTTTGCGTTAGAATATGCGACTTTGAAAATTAAAGTGGACAAAATGGGACTATGATTGAATGGTTTGAATCAACCGTTTGTATACGCGAATGATAGAGATTTAATAGGGGACGATATAGATGCACTGCAAAGCAACACCGATGTGTTAATAGAAGCGTGCGATGAAATAGGTCTACAGGTAAAGATAGATAAAACAAAAAAAATGATAACAAGCCGAAACACAGGGAATGAAGGAAATAAAAACATAAGAATTAGGGATGAGGTCATAGAGAAAGTAAACAAATTTAAATACTTGGGAGCAAACGTAACAAGCAAAAATGAGGCCAGGGAAGAAATAAACAGTCGCTTTGTATCGGGGAACGCATGTTTCTATTCAGTCCAAAAACTTCTAACCTCGCGATTAATATCAAGGGAATTGAAATTAAAAATATACAGAACGGTTATTCTGCCGGTAATACTTTATGGTCGCGAAACTTAAAGTACGACCCTAGCAGATGAACATAAATTACGTGTGTTTGAAAATAAGGTTTTGAGAAAGATATACAGGCCGAAACGGGACGTGATGACTGGAGAGTGGAGGAGACTGAATAATGAAGAACTTCACGGACTGTACGATTCACCAGATGTTGTAAAAATAATGAAATCGCGACGACTAAGGTGAGCAGTCCATGTAGCTCGTATGGGGGAAAAACGAAGATTATATTATATCCTGGTGGAAGTCCGGATGGAAAGATGCCATTGGGAAGACCGAGACGTCGTTGGGAGGACAATATTAGAAGAGATCTTCGAGAAGTAGGTGTTTGTGATAAAAACTGGCTTGATATTGCCCAGGATAGAATTCAATGGCGAACGTTTGTTACTACGGCGATGAACTTGCGAGTTCCATAAGCCATAGAGTTAGTTAGTTAGTAAACTAAAACTTTTAGATTATTTCTATGATTATACTATGATATAGATTTCGAAGTAAACTTAATATATTATGAATCATTCTGATAGAAGTTAACAATAAATTGTTATAATATAAGTATAATAATAATAAAAAGTAATAATAATAATATATGCGAATATTATTGTGTTTGTCTAAAAGTATGGAATATTGTGCTTGTTGTGACTAGATTACAGAAAGAGAAGCGTATTATACAACAAAAATATGTCCAAAAATTATTCCTTTATTTGATTTTCTTAAGATATTTTCTAAACTTGTTTGGACATTCTAATTTTGATTCATTCAAATTTTATGCTCTCTTTGGAGGATGTGAGAAGATAATCAGCGCCTTGAGAAATAAATGGTCTTGTTTGAAGGGAAACGTAGGGAGAAACCTTCAGTCAGGGGTAACTTGAGACAGTTAACTAAAATGATGTATTGAACTTCATTGTAGGAAGTTGAGCTAACTTGGGGAAGCTTAATACACAGTAGATACTAAAGGAGAGTTTTATTGAAGTGTTATACATATAATTAAGGAACACCAAAGAACCTCTCGGGAAGGGCGTAAGCCATAGTGCTGTTACCGCCCATAAAATTCCTTTTATCTTTACCAAAGAACCTTCACATAGGAGGTTATAGAGCAACTGAAAAAATTGCATGTCTCATGATACCTTTGAAGGCAAATTTTCGCTATATTAAGCCTCAAGAATACCTGTTTCACAGTCGTAACTTAAACATTATGACTCTACCGATTTTCTTATGATTTTAATCGCAAGCTTTTTCTTTTTCTGAACTCATTTAAGCTATAAAATACTTTCTATGCTCCTTCTTTTTGTTAACATCATAGATTAGTTTGACGACGACAGTGTCTTTCTCCATGAGTTTGTCCAAAGAGAGCGTATTTCTTCTTGTTCATTGCAAGTTGATGAAATCCTTGAAACCATCCCATCATAATCTTTGCTTGTTTCTAGAGGGAGATGAAAATCAGACATAGAATCATGGTGTGAGATGGAGTCTGCAACTGAATCTCAATGGAAACGATACATGTACCCGTACTATTTCTGAATATTAGGTTTCTTCGCAAGGAAAGGCTGATTAGATATTTCATTTCTCCTTTACCTGATAAAGTATTTCTCGCAAGCTAAACCATGTGACGTGGGTAAAAAATACTCGTATTACATTAGATAAGGGATCTTTAAAGCTAGAATTTATATCATGCAAGTCAAAAGTACAACCAAGTTCCTTTAGTGCATGTACATTCGCAAATGCTCCATCACAAGTTAATGATATTATCTTCAATCCATATTCGCTACACTTTACCAAACAAACATGAATTAACTGTGCTAGCATTTCTGAAGTATGGTATTGTGTATTAGGAAATAACCTACAGGACACTATATGGTATTTGTAAGAGATACAACCATAAATACTAAAACTTCGGAAGCAAAACTATCTCATCCCCCAGCTCCTGCTATATCAACAAATCCTGCCATTCTTGACATTCTGCTATCCCATATCAATTGCTTGCGAATTGACATACTGTCAATTATAAGTGCGAAATCTTTTGTCTACTTTTCATTATTAATTTTATGTTTCAAGAAGTTAAACACTTCCGTTAAAAAGCCAGGTTCACAATTTGCTTTCGAGACCCAGTTTCTTATTCTAGAAGGATGAGGAAAATTAAAATGTAAACACTTATGCATAAATTGATACGCTTTAGTACTGTAGAAATATAATAATGACAAAGCAAATTCTTTCATATTGTTACTGTATCTATTAGCAAACTTATTTTTACTTTGCTTTTTGGAAATATTAATTAACATTTTTAGAGGAAATCCAGAAAAATGATTATCGAGAATTTGATTCACCTCATCAGTATTGCGGCCTTTACTTTTAAGTGCACCAAGTAGTTCTGTTACTGTCCTTATTTTCTTATTTTGTCGTCTTATTTTTTATTGGAGAGTTTTTATTTTTCTTCGTAATTTAATATTTGTCGGACTTGCATTCACGTTTACTGATGAACAGGCTTTCACGTTTACTGATGAACATGAATACTCTAAAGGATTGGATCCGTAGCTTTCATTAGTTGCTCCCACGCAATGGTCTACCTGCAAGAAAAAATTAAGATGCGTAGTAATTACAGAAAATATTGAATAAAGACACAATATTCTTATATTTGTTTTCTACCTGATAACAGTCAGTTATGACCTAAATATATCAAGTCTAAAGAATCCCCTTTCTCGGTAAGCATTCTTTTGGGGCAAGCTAGTTGTAAGGTACCATTTTGTCATTTACCTGGTGGAATCTGGCAATTCTTTCGGAATCCATTATTTTGCCTAAGGGCTAAGCAACAAAATATACGTTGAAAAACTTTTGAAGGAAAATAAAACAAGATTAAAGATGAGTGTTAAGTTAAATAATCTTTAGGATTAATCAAGTGAAGCAGGCTTCTTGAAGCTATCGCGTTACGAAGTAAGAAATAAAAATAGGAGTGTCAGAATTGAAGTAAAGGAATAATTCATTTGTGCGAGCAAAAGTACCCGCTCGTTGGTGCAGGGTGAATATAATATGTTGGCAATAATCATTGGGCCATTCAACAATACCTCGCTTCCACGTGGCGGGCTGTGCGCTTAACTTGATAAGTTTTGAGGCTACTCCCCTTTTATCGTAACCACAGACTCTCCTATGTGTAAGTGAGAACACTCAAACACTTCTGCTTCAGTTGAGACTTGACGGAGAGGAATGCGATTTCTTGATGGCCTATCTACGTGTTAAGCTGGATATTTTTTTTAAAAAGTTGAATAGTTGGATATTTTGAGTGGTTGAATAGTTGAGAAGATTGGCTTAGATTAAATTTACATAGAAGTTGAAGCTGTTAGGAGTTTGGATTGTTGAGCTGAATACAAATTTACTATTTTTTCCCTTGGAACACTCACAATACCTGGACTGAACCAACTACCTACTGCTGATGTCGGAATCAAGACATCTACTACACGTAGAGTGTTTTTTAATGGTCATATATTTTCTGCTAATCGTAAAAATATCCTCAAGAAAAAAATCCATGAGATTTCTTAAATTCGATGGTAGCAGTGTTTTTAGACAGTTGAAGAATTGTGATCTTCCATATACACACAAAATTGGCCGTGTCGTGGTATATTGCCGGCAAAATCCAACTGGAAAACAAGAGACCAGAGTTCGAGCCTCACTCATGCCAACGACTAATACTTCCGTTTATTTTTCAAATTTTACCATGCACAAAGTACTGCATAGTTGTAAAGGAATTAAGCTGATTAAACGAATATGAAACGGTACTCTAAAACTGGTTGCAGAAGAACCGTTGGACGTATACAAAATAATTTTTGCATTCATCTAACTAACTCTATGGTTTATTACGGAACTCGCAAGTTCATCGCCAGTACCAAACGTTTGCCGTTGGGTACATGTCTTTGTGAAGGCTGTACTTTGCATGTTATGGTCAGTGCTGTAATCCCAGAATTTTCACAGGGTATAGGCTGAGAATCTTCTACTTTATGAATCTTTAAAGTGGAGGCTACACTGCAAAACATGGCTGTGTTAATTCATTGCTTTTCGGTGTTCCAGGGCGATAACTACGTTTTATAATCTTTAATAAACAGTGTTGATTTCGATGATTCAACACAAAGGATTTGTTATCATCAATGTTGATTTGACACAAAGGAAGATGACATACTAGCGCTGTGTTGAATCTACGAAAGTAACACGTTATTGATCGATTTAACACAAAATGTAGTGGTTCCCCTACGACAGACAAAAGTATTGAATCAACACCTATATTTTTAGCTGCATATATGGTATATACATCTTGGCACTTGAAGGTATACACTAGGGTGTAAGATTAATCAGAAGATATACAGCGTATACCTCCATATACCCTGGACTACAACCCTGGTTATGGTACAAGTAAAAATGCAGTAATAAGTAGATTTATGTGATTGCCTGACAGACGACATTTTGAAATGGTAGGTATTATTCTTCTATACTAAAAATGAATTGCATCAGTCTTGATATCTGGGTATTTGTGATTACTTGTTTGTTTGGATTGTAGTGCTTTATTGCGTATGGACCTCGATGGCTCAGTGGAAGAGCGCTCAACCATGTTGCGTGGGGTCTCCGTCTGGATCCCGGCTCTCCCGTTTCCTCCACTTCCTCAATTCAACCAATTCATATCGTCATTATCCATCTAGCCTGAGCCAAATTTGCTTAAAGGCTTTAAACAAAATTCAAAATTATTTCATATCTTCGCTTTATAACTGTGAGTTCTTGACTTCGGAATGTTTAACAGAAACTACTCTTTTAACAGTAATAGCTTATGGTTAGTAATCAAAGAGAAAGGAAAGGACAACATTGTAGATGTCTGGCCAACTCTATGCACAGCATTAGCAAAAATATTCGGTTGGCAACAAGAAAGAAAATGGTATACAGTGAAACTTCTCCTAACGGACACCTCTAAATAACGGCCACTTTTCAATTCCCCGGCAGAACAACATTCGGTACAATGGAAAAGTTACTTCTGAATAGCGGACATTCTCAATAACGGACACGGACACTGAAAACTATTCCCAGCGCCTTTGTAGAACTTCCAAATAACGGACAGTCAAGAATAAAACTCTCCTATTTTCGGGAATTTCAAACAATAACGGGCAGGATTTGTAACATTACCTCGCATTGTTGAGTGAGGTATTGAATTTCTTTTGTATTCCGTTTAGCTGTTTTTTTAAGTGCATATAGTAGCCAATTTCGGCATTGGTTGAACAATCGAATGACGTCTCGTGCATTTTATTTTGGCCTGGCTACAAGTGATCCATTAGTGTACATTACGTATGAAAATACAGTAAACAGCAAGATAATGTTGCCCAAATTTGTGTGTACATTGCAGTAATTTTTCTTGAGTTACATCCTAAGCTTTTCCCGAATAGCGGACACTTCCGAATAACGGAGTTTTACGTTCCCCGTTACTGTCCACTATATAGAAGTTTCACTGTATTTATTTCATAATCAGTTACTTATCTTTGCTACATCCAATGTGAAATAATTTGACTAGACTCCGTTGTTTGCCGATAAGAACAGGAGCTACAGCTACGAAACAATCAAATGGACCATGTACGCGCTAAATTGTAATAGAGCCTTACTTTTAAACTTTTTGTGCACCATAACGTTAGATTACCATGATTCCAATTCATGAAACTGTGACTTATTTCCTTCGGAGAAATCACTACCGACGAAAGCTAAAGTAATACTAAAAACTATAATCCATTGTGTAATCAACGTCATATACATAGCGTACAATTTGCTTGCAAAATAATTTTACAGAGTTCATCTTTAATATACTCAATAACCGAAAGATACTACTACAGGATAATATGAGGTGCTTCTTTAGTATACATCAGGCGTTCCATTTGGAACCATAGATGGAACAGTCACCGTTGGACTCTGTTAAAGGTATCGTGCATCGCGTATAGTGATAAAATATCTAACCTGGCTTTTTCTAACCGTCTTCGTTAGATATCGCACGCTCGACATACTGTATGTGATTTTTGTAGCAAAACATAAATAGTGATATGGAAATAAACATGTTACTATGACATAACACTTCCATGATTCCGATTCATGAGCATGTGACTCCCAAAATCACGCCAGACTTAAGTTAAAGTGACGTCACCGTCACTAATGACCCATTCCTAACGGTGACCTAATATGATTTTGAGAGTTTCAGATGAAGAACCGGTGGCAGAGTAAGTTTGTATTATTTATTATATGTAAATATATGTCATATTCAATTATTCTTTTACTCGCCTGTGAAACTGCACACATCCTCCTCCCATTTCGATTTGCATCCATAGGCACAGCAGTACACTACCACATTTAAATCGTCCTCCGTTCTTTAGCGCTACTCTTAAACACGCCCACGCATAGGCCAACCAAAATGGATCTAAAAAGCGTATTTAGATCCATGGAAAAGCAATTAGACGCAAGTTCATCCCATCGACCTCGATTAATACGATACGTTCATCCCAACTCACCAGGCAAAATAATCGAAAACTGGACTCAAATTTCCCGTATCTAGATCCATGCCTTATAACAACAGATTGCATGAACATAAAAATAAAGTCAGAATAGATATGCACTTCAAGTTTCAAAACGAATATGGTCTAAAAGTACGAATAACTAGCCCCGTTAACCCTAGTTGTGAAATATTTGGTGCACGTGTAATCTCAAATAGATATATTTTAAAAATTCATAAATATTATTAAAATATTAATCTGTGCTTAGGACTTCTACTCTGAGAATTTTAAGAAAAGTGAAAAGAACGTTCTTTTTTTGTTGTACACAATATTTGAACTAACTCTATGGGTGAATATAGGTACATTTTAATTACTAACTTGAACCTGAAATAGAAAAGGGGAATTTCAGTCAGACAAATTTTGGATGAGAGTAGTGGCAGATGCTTGGCAACGAGTGAAATACTGCTTGCTACTTTTTATAACGCAATAGTCACGAAGAACAAGTGAAATTGCCAATTGTGGGTGTCGAGAAAAACCTCCATTTTAGTGATTTAGTAAAATGGTGGAGTGATAATATGTGTCTGTGCTAGCATATAGAAACTGTGATAAACTTAGAATAAGACTAGGATTGTTTTGTTGTTTTGAATAGTTGCAGAGAATGGGCCGGAAGAAGAAGAAGCAGTCGAAGCCATGGTGTTGGTATCCTTTCAGTAAATAATGTACACTAATGCATTGGCATTTATCTTGCGTAATTAAGAAAGAAAAAAAACATTTTTTTTTTTTATAGAGAAGAAGTGTGAAAATTACAATTATGAATATGGCGCATAGAGAATTATAGGTAAAAACATGATTATGCGAAATGGATGATGTGTGGGTGTTTTTTTTTTTTACAGATGGCGTTGCTATTTTTATTACAGTTTTTAGTACTCTGAAGAAGTAAAATTTTAATATTGTAGTCAATTTCGCAATTTGACTATTGATTAGTTGAATAATGTTAATACAGAAAGTTTAGATTTCAGCCGATAATAGGATTAAAACTTGTACTTCAAATGGCCTCTCAATTAGCTGGAATAAAATGTACTTAAAGGGACTTACTGAAAGAGTTCAGAGTATCTTTATTTGCTATGTACAATGTTGCAGTTTCATTTTGGAATTATTTTATGCGATAACTATTCGAGCCGACCTCGGTAGCGGTGTGGTTAAGCCGCTGATCCATCGTTTTTGATGTTACGGGTTCGAATCCTTCCTGGGACTTAGGATGTTTGTGGGCTTTGAACTGCATTGCACTCATACCGTTGAAAGGGCGAAGTCCATAGTTACTAAAATGCCCCATATAAAGTTAAGTCGACCAAAGTTTTTAACTATTCGCACGTGAAATTAACATTTAAAGAGTACAAAGCCCCTTTGCTGGTGTAAATATCGTGGATGCTTTTCAACGATTTTCTTTAATTCCATAAAGATTCGGTCGGGATTAGCACTCGGAAATATAATATGGAGGCTTAAATAAACAACGTAAGTATGCATAAATAATAGAAGCTGATACAAGATTGAGTGAAGTTCCACAGAGCCGATCCGACCACTTGTGCTTCTTAACTTGTAAACAATAAAAGAAAAAGGTTGTCAACCATGTAAGATTTTAAAATGTATATATATATATATATATATATATATATATATATATATATATATATAATAATAATAATAATAACCTAACACACTCTAGCTTAGTAAACAGTAAAAGAGAATGAACAGAAGGTAATTAGATCGGCTCTGCGAAATAATAGCCAAAGATTGGGTTTCTCTTACTGTTAGCTACTTCTCTTACATGGCGTTAAGTATATTTCCAATGTTGTTTACATTATTTCGGATGGAGAATGTGATAGATCATCAAGAGAGGTGCAAGGACGTATATGTGTTTTTACACTTGCTTCATATTCATTGTACACGTCAGAAATCATACAAGTAACTGGTTCAGTATACGACATGCAACTGCGGAAGGTGTGCCCAAACCGAACTTGACCTAACCTAACGTAGCAGGAAAATTGAAACTTGAATATGGAGAACCTTAATGAAAATGGATGCCATATACCGAATAAATGCTGAAATAACATTGGGAATACATTTAACGCCATATAACAGGAGTAACTAAGATGAATAATTAATCAAGATTGAAGTATTCTATTCCACTGGTGTAAGTGGTTGACGCGCGAGATGAAATAGACATAAATTGTTCTGCATAGAAGGGACTTGGCTAGATCACTTACCCTCAACTATAAGGCAGCTCCGAGAAACCTCATGGCTCCTTTAATTTGGTTGTAAGAAATCAATACCACACGATGCATACAAGGACCCGATAAAATTTGGGCGTAGATCACTGACCGAAATACAGAGCGTGATTGAGTCAGTTCATAGTTCAGTTGTATCGCTCCTGTTCCACTTACTAGTGGAAATGATCCGAAAGTTAGGGATCCTATTCCAGTACGAATTATTCTATGCTTCTGTTTAATTTACATCATATTTCACTTGATGCTTCCGTATATAATTTTGACATCACGAGGCTTGTCTGATCACAATCTAGATAGACCGGTAACTTGTGAGCTTTCGTTGTTTTTATACATGAAGAGTTAAAATATATAATGGGCTAAACGACAAAGGTTTCATATATTCTGTCATACTTCACACAACATACAGTACATAACGGTCAGTGTTCCAGACGACCGTCCTGTATTACGATTGAATTATACTAGGACGGACTTAATATGCTCATAAGAACGATTTATTACATCCTGCTTCAAGCTGACCACCAATTTTTGTACAAAAACATTGTTTTTACTCCCTTCAATACAATCACTGTAACACACACACACATACACAAAATCGTCATCGTGTTCTGACAGCTTAACATGCTAAGCAGTGTTAATGATCCAAGTTGACATAGATTCGTAGCCAACTCTGTTCCTTGAAGTGTCATAAACCACATAATTTATTTCTCTGGCTCATCGGGACTGCTGACGATGCATGCCTGTATCAGGTTGCGCATGAGGTGTCTCATAACTGTTAACCCTTCCTGGTAAAATATGAAAAGTGCATCATTGCAAAGATGCCACGCCCAGAGATCCCAGAGGGTGGTTACCACATTCCAAATAATAGAACAAACTGGGAAGAAGGGACCGAGCGGTCTTTGCTCAGTGGTAGACCGTTGGCTTACCGTGCAGTCTTGGATTCAATCCCACCGACCTACCATCCTGACAGATTTTTCCAAGGTTTTCCTCTGTCACATCAGGCAAATACCGGGATGGTACCTTCAACTTAGGCTCTGGCCGACAATTTCACGCGTCATTTCCCCTATCTCAGCCTTAGATGAATGAAGGTCATAATTAGAATTCAAATTCTACTTGAACGGACAATGGAAATTCCTTGAGCAAGCAGTTTGGTTTCTTGCTTCATTTCAAATATTGTTGCAGTTGTGAGCGTTAATATCTTTCTCATATTGTGTTTTGGTAAATTTGAAATCAGATATTAGGAGGTCTGTCTCTTTTTATGATTTTTTCTCCTTGGCATCATGTCTGTAGGTCGTGACAAAAGGGAACTAAATTTCCTTTGACTAGAAAAAAAAAAAAAAAAAAAAAAATCTGCCACAGAGGAAGGCGCTGTCACTCAAAGATGCTCTTTCTTGTGTTGCTAAACATAATTCGCCAGTCATTAATGTTATAGAATATTAGAAAAGATTGCTAAAGTATTTGTGTCAACAAAAATCTAAATATAGTCGCACTTATCTGATTTCGGTACAGACAGTAGGTACACGCATCAGATTTCTTCGAAAGAAAATAAAACACAATGTGAAGTAAAAACAAGTAAAGCTTTTTCTTGCCATTTCCTTTTTAACTGGAGTCTTGCCGAGAGATTGAAGACTCTCGGAGCAACATATGCAGGTACAAATGCCACCTGTGCTCTGTGAACTTGACTGAATATTTTAGTTGGTACGTATAACTTTTCATATCTACCAAGCGAATTCAAGGTCCACTCCCGGAAAAACGTGTTATTGGGGGACATATTCCTCATCCTCATTAGTGATGCCCTATATGGCTGTACACGTATTAGTATAAATCAAGTTGAAAAACTTTTATTTTGTTAAGATCTAATCGAGAGTTTAGGTTGTTTCTGTAGAATTTTATCATCTTTATTCTTATTTCACTTATTTAAAGTTATCGAACTTTTTGTGTAAAATCAATTTTCGGACACCGTCTCTAGACACAATTCAACTTTTAAACTGGCTTAACCCGAGTCCCGTTTTCATGCACTTGAAAATTAATACTTCACACATAAGATGGAACTTGCATTCACTTCTGTTCGTAGCAGTTTATCTTTGGTTACATATTAAATTAACACCATGTCTGTAAAATGGAAGTTAAAAAAAAAAAATTAAAGCTTGAGTTTTTGGTTCAAGTGTAAGTGACGTTGTTTTTTGGTTATTTTTTAAGTTATATTTCATAATTAAATTATTGGTACTAAAATTTAAGTTTTAAAACTTCCTTTTCCGTTTTAAATACTTTTTTAACACACACTAACTTCTTATATAATTAAATATGAGGTTCTCGCAATAGATGACCTACCCTGTACTTTCCGTTGGTTATCATTTTATCAGTGTAATGTAGTCCGTGACCAGCATAAGGCGGATAGGAGTTTGAAATAGAAAAAGTAAGCATTGCCAAAGACAAATCGTTGCGTCGATTGAGTATTGAAAGTAAAGGCAATGAGCTCCCAATAATATACGGTAGAGAAGTGCTAAATATAAAATTAAAAAATTAAGGGAGCGGTGATCTCCCACTTCGAGCACTGGTGATCAACAATTGAAAACAAGCGTTCTGCTGCTAAAGACATTCTGATTTTACTTAGCTGACCTTACCAGTATTTGTTAACAGTCGGAACTATGAAGAATACTCTATCAAAACAGCTCTATAAAAATTGTCACTGTCATTCTTTTACGGTCCATAGGGACAAATATGCCCAAAGCGGGTAAAAATAAATCACAGCCATATTTAATCCACTAGTGGATGAGGACTCTCCCCGAAGGAAGGTGTTGTTTGGAGAGCCGAAGCTCTCACTGTGATCACCACTGTTTTTTATTCACAGCGGATAAACACGTATATATCTGAAAGTAACTAAAAGATTAGGAGCAAAGTTATAAGCAAGATATATTAGTCACGTACGAACTTAAATTAGGTGGCAATTTTTCGAGAAATAGTTAGATTTCAGTTAAACATCTTATTTCAGTTTTCATTTCACCCTCCAACTTTAGAACAATCAAATGAAGCTGGCAACACTGTTAATGTGAAGCTCTTGTGACCAGCTTTAGATAAATAAAGTTAGTACCGTATTTAATAGTTATGCATAAAAAATGTATACTACTAAGGTTTAGTTAAATTTGGGGGCATTTTAAAAGTTTGGGACAAATATATCTCTTGGTCGTTAAAGGGTTGAATACCTGAATTAAGGTAGGGTTTGAAAAGTAACGTGAACGAAATTTGAGTGTGTCGAAAAAAGGCTTCAGAATACATAAAAATGCCCTGATAGATAGCTTAGAAAGCACACACAAGAAGCATTATCATGTGTGCCTTCACCAGCAAAAATGTCAACTGAAAATTTTCAAAAGTAAAATCAGTACTTCAGAAAATTTAGGTTGGCAATTTTAGCAATACTACGCTATTTAGTTGGGCAGCAAAAGGACTAATATCGTGTGAAATTTGAAATGCTCAGCCTGCCGGGTGGTCGAGCGGTCTGCGGCGGTAGGCTATCGACTCAACGGTCCCGGGTTCGAGTCCCGGCAGGGGCATGGATTTTAACACTTAACAGCTAAAGGCAAAGCGTGACGGGCCGAAGTCCAAAGTTACTAAACTGGCCCATATAAAAATAAAGTTTCCCCCTCAAAAAAGTTTTGAAATGCTCATCGGGTCTCTTTGGTAGAGAACTACAAATGTCGTGTAAGTTTTGAATGTCCGTTAAGTCGTCTTATTTTACAGTTAACAATTTATATAATCTTTTTCTCCTTTTTCACACAGTTGAATTCTTTTAGACTCAGTTGAATCTTTCATATGGCTTTTGTGCCCTGACTCTCGAAGCCCCTGTCAAATCCAAATAATGAGATATGATAATAATATATATATCCTAATTCATATATATTATTTTCTTCGTGCAAAAAACTGATTTGTTAATGTATTGTGTACCAGTAGTCAAATGATAGGAGCAGTAACAAAACTAGGAAAGCTGGCATCCTTTATCTACTGAACTCAGTATGTCCACCATTCTTTGCAGTGCATTAATTAAGACGTATCCCGGTCCGCAAGCACATGACGAATATTAGAGAAGCATTACAAGTACATTTTTAGTATGACACACGCCTTATCAGACATCCTCTATTTTAACTGTATTACAATGAATGTTTTAAAAATCCATTTAGTTGAAATTATTCAGTTATTTCAAGGATAATCTGTTATAGGTCTACTGTAAGCCACAAGTGTCAGTGGCTCAGTTAGTGGTAAAGCGTTGGCGTAGCAGTCGGGAGGTGGGAGTCCCAGCGGCCGATCATCCTGACTGATGTTTTTCCATTAATTTTCCAGTCAGACCAGGCAAATGCCGGAATGGCACCTTCAACAGAGGCCCTGGGCAACACCTTTACGCGCCATTTCCCCTTCCCTATCCCGGCCTTAGCCTTAGGTGCCTAAAGCCCATAAATAAAATTCAATAGAGTCCAGGGTAAACTGAGATAGCTTGATTTTTCGTAGTAACCTATCTAGTTACATAAAATTTGGTACGTACGTGTTTAATAAACCCTCCAGCTTTCTTCTCTTTTACGTCCCTCCACCTTGGTAATAACTGAAATATGAGAATCAGTGAAACCTTGATAACTATTGAGAGTCGCCGTCGCTCAGGCAGTAGCGCGTGTGACTACGAATCGGGCGGCCCGGGTTCAAATCTCGTCTAGGACAGCGGAAATTTTCCTCTCAGTGTTCCCTCTGAGGTGTGCTCAGCCTCCTATCAGATCGAGTAGCAGGGTCCTTGATATTACTGGACACCTTGGGAGGTAAAGACGGTCGAGAGTGGGACTGTGACCACCCCACCTCACTTCGTGCAGGTCGAGAATATGTGGAGCGCTACCTCCACATCCCCTAAGTTTGTGCTTAAAAGTAGATTTTTGGGTATAATATGCGTTCTTTGTGGAATCTTGGTCTGGAACATCTTGATTTTAGGTTGTAGATTCAAAAAGGTATGTCATAATATTATAGATTAAAGATAGCGAACTTGGTACAGATGCTGTAATTTTGAAGAAATTGTATTATCTTTATTAAGTTCGTATTATTATGTAGGTGTTTTTTTGGGGGGTGGGTGGGTGATTTTTTCACCCTATTACTGACGATTTAAAATAATTTGGCACGAAGACTTGAACAAATACCATGTAAATTGAATACAGTTATAGAAAAAGCGCGATCTTCGTGGTTTCGTTGATTTGCATGTTGCGATGTAGTGATGGAACATTTTATGCTATTCGAGTAATGGTTGTTTGTGTTGTAGAATATTTTCCTTAACTTTGAGCAGGTATTGCAATAGAGAATTTGATGATGAAAAAATACTCATACAGCATCAAAAGGCAAAGCATTTTAAGTGTCACATTTGTCATAAGAAGCTTTATACTGGTCCTGGATTGTCGATACATTGTATGCAGGTAAGTTATTTTTATTTATAGCTTATGGTAAAAAAATGACAAAAGTTCCAAAAGTCGTTTCTTCATTTTATTATATATATTTTTTATGTACGTTGTTGAGATTTTTTTTTACAGTAGTTGCAGAGAGACATCACGCTTTAACAAGCTTTTTTGGTCCCTTGAGGAAGATGGATATCGCTCGTTGCATTAATTCAAGGGGTCTAGGATTCGTTTTCCGGTGGTAACAAACACTAAGCATAGAGATTCAAAATCCACTTTCTTCAGGGTCCTCGGTGGCTCAATGGTTAAAGCGCTCGCCTCCGGCGCTTGGAGTCGTCAACGCAGTGCTATGTGGGCTTCGTGGTGGACAAACACTGTGTGCGTGGGTTTTCTCGGGATTGGCCCGTTTCATCCCACTTTCTTCATTCCACCAATCATCCTACCATCATCCATTTTGCTGGAGCCAAAGTTGCCTAAAGGGCTTAAAAATTTTTAAATATCCACTTCAGTCGTTAAGACGGAAACAAGACATTTTGGCGACGGACATTTTTGTAACACTCTTTTTACGACGTTTTGTAACGGACATTTCGGTGAAATTATGTGATTGACGTTTGTAGCCAGAATCCACATGTCGATTGAGATTGAGAAGGCATCAAAGTGCAAAATCGCTTCCGTAAAATAGTAAAACCAACACAAAAGTATTGTTATTAATCCTGTAAAAATAGTACTACTTTTATCTGTTGACTATCTACAAACATAAATCACACTGTTCATACTGAAATGTTAGACGCTATTTGAATCGGAAGTTGGAAGAAAGGGGAATGCGGCGTTGGACCTACACTTCGTACGACCAACAGCCTCTCAAGCAGCAAGAACCGGCATACGACCAATACCCCAGGGCAAAAACCTGTGTTGGTCGAACGCCGTGTTTGTTGATCCTACGCATGTAGCCCGGAAGAAAGCAATAACCGCCAAAAATTTGAAAATCTTTTTCGATATCTGAAAGGGATCGCGGATCTATACACTGCATGAAGAAGCCAAAAAAACATTAGAAAAGGAAATAAATCCACCAACTATTTGTAGTTCTACGAGAAAAAATAAAATATGTCTAAACTGCCCAAGCAGTACACAAGGATCAGAAGACCGTTCTGAATATTCAGTAAAACTACAGTTAACTTTCAATAAATAAGGAAAATGTTATACAGTTTTTGTTAATTTCCCACAAAACTATTTTTTCTATTTGTTTGTTTCTTCCAACTACCGATTCGATTAAAAGCGATTTGTAGTAAAGAAAACCCATGAAATTTAAGGTGACCAAAACATTAACAGGATATAATGCTGCATAAATTTATTGGTACACACCTTTTAGCGAAGGGCCGCAAGAGACAGGTAGATTCGTCAGCTAATTTCAAACCGCCGCCATTTCGAAAGTTTTTTATCATACTTACACCATATAACTTTTTTCCTTTTTTTTTTTACACTGTAATAGAAATTATAAACATATACCATATTTATACCTGCTTATTATTATATGCAGAATTTTTCGTAGCTTCCTATTACGTAGGGAATTTCGAAAATATTCTTCATATATGAAAATCCCTTGTAGAAAACATTCGGCCGAACGGGATTAGGCCAAATACTATTTGGCCGAATACCGAGATAAGATTGATATATTGATAAAAACAGGAAATATGGCGTTAGGCGAAATGGGATTAGGTAGGCCAAACGGGAAGACATCATTTTAGCCACCCCTTGGCATGGGGGAGCAGATGTTGACAAATCTGGATCCCATCCATGCCCTAAAATAAGATACAAATGCACTGTATTTTCACTCAGTTGGGTAACTTTTTAATGCCTTAACAAAGTACATTCATAAACAGCTTTTTCGCCAAATTGTCCGTCTGTTGAGAGCATTGTCGCCAAAATGTCCTAGACTCGTTAAGACACACATTGTAGTTAACTTAAAAGAAAATGCATATCATCCGATCGTTAACAAAATAGTGGGCTACGACTTTATCTTTACACATTGTTCATTGCCTCAACCATGAAAGTTCCTTTGCTGACTAAAGCAGGACAGGTGGAAATGTTGCTCCATTGATGTATATTGTACAGAAAATGTTGATTTTGAAGTGATTATTATATTTGAGAAACCTGTCTTGTTGAAGAGCAAGAGTTTGGACACAAAAAGAATTAGAATGTAGAACAGCCGTAGAAAGATTGACTATGCATTATAATAAGGTAAATCTTTAAGACTATTTCACGTTACTTTGGGGAAGAGTCATGTAAGTTACAGTAACTACTATGGATTTTTTTGTCCCTTATTTACTTCGTGAATAGCTTCTAAGGTTATATACAAATTATTTTGTATTGAGAACAGATTTTGGAAAGTATTTTGTACCTTGTTTCGGAAATATCATTCGAGAATTTTATATACTTTTAGGAAGAATTTTGTCCAACACTGACAGAATACAGGTAGTTTGAACGCCAGGCAATTGAATCCATATGTTCAGCCCAGCAATGAGGATTTCTGATAACTAACTCCTGTAGTTATGTCCGGTGTATTTATCATGTGTGACATGCCAGCAGAATAATTACGATAATTATCAAGTCTTGATTGATGTTTCCACATACGCCTAATTTGAAACAACGTTGCAAGAAGGAATTGTACGTACTATGGTGCAATACCAAATGTCATCTTCATACTTCTCTATTGACCTGAGTTTAAAAAAAAAAAAAAAGCTCTGTAATATAAGAATCATTGACGTTTTCTATATTATTAACTTGGTCAAAATTCGCGTTATATTAGAAGCGTTTCCTTCAACCAGTATTCATTTCTAAAACATTTATATTCAGGGCTGCGGAGTCGGTACCCAGAAACTCCGACTCCTATAAAATTTGCAATCTATACTTTCTTACATTGATAGACTCAATATACTAGGCATTTAATCACTGTCAAGGATAATCATCACGCAATTTTTAGAACCTTGTTAAGTAAATATTAAGCGTGTTATTTGAAATTTCATATTGACTTACAAGATAGTGGAAGGTATGTTACGTATAACTAAATATAGCTGTTCCGGTGTTGGCGTTATATTCAGTGGTAGTTTGCAGTGCATGATACGTTCATTTATCCAGCAGCGCCCTTTTCGTGCCGTTAACTCCGACACTGTAAAAGGTAGGTCAAATCTGATACCTGGAATTACTTTGTGGGAACATTCTCGTGTTGTTTGATAAGTCACAGGACAACAGTTGCCATTTGTAAAATTTTACCTCCATCCAATATGCTGGATTTCAAGATGGCGACCACATTGATCATGTACTCTAGAATGAAGCCTCTACCTACCATTCCACATTTGTGTACTACGATGGTTCATGTCGGTTTGTGAGCTATCAGACTGTACTGGAACTTTTGAATTGCCCTGTGTCATAGAACTTTATGGCTAACATATGTATACTTCATACACGTGTTGGATACATATGCAAAATACTAATTATTTTTAAAGGAAGAAAAACATCTCTCCATTTTTTCTGTGTTTGTAGTACTTTTCAACCTCTTTCCAAAAAATATATATTTCATGTTAGTAATACCTATCCTTCTTTCACTTTGCCCTTTTTAAGTTACCTATATACAGAAAGAGAGTGAAAAAAGAAACCTAACTTTAACGATTTTTACTGCAGGTAATACAAGAGATAACCTTCTATAAAAGTATATGCTAAGCCGAAACACTGTGGAAAGTTTGCAGGATATGTAATATAAAGCGAACATTATACACTTTTCATACATTTTTTCAAACCACTGTTATTTCTAAACTACTCAACATATTGCAATAATAATTCAGACTTCTCCATTATATGATTAACAAAAATCTCACACCAAATTTCAGTTAAATCTAAGACTGTGTGGGCTACATACCCTGGATGAATTGCCCTTACCTTCTCTTATATAAATTATGAATGATCAGCTGTTTGTCTTTTTCTATATCTTTCCTTCTTTGCATGTTACATCGAATTATCTAGTACACAGCCTAACCTACTTAACGTTGTCTGATGTTATTCCCGTTATAACTTTGCTAACTATGTTTGGCTTGCGTAATATTGCATTATTTTTAACGGAACTAAATCACTGCTATTGTTGTTGTTCTGGTTGTGAACAAAGGTTGAAATCTACGAATTCTACATTAAAGCCATTTGTTGATTTTCTGAACTAATAGTATTTCATGTGAGGAAAATTCTAACCAACCTGCAGTACAATTGTAAATTCAGTTAAGATTAAAAATAAGAAAGCCACAGTGGAAACTAAATAGTATAAATTAGTTCTGCATTTGGTTTTAGATTAGTTTGAATTAGTGCTTGTTAAAATAACTGTTACCATGTTGTAACCAAATAGTGATTTGTCATTACCTTCTTGATTCATTAAAAGCAATCGAATGAAACTACAAATTGATAAAGATTCATTGAAATTCTGTATATATTCGAAATGAATTAATACCATGTACCCTAACCTACTGGAATAAATATGTGTGATTTGGTTGCAGTTACTGACGTCAACATCATTGTTTTTCTTAATGACGTTAAAAATTTCGTAATGTATTCTTCATTTGAACAGCTGAACTGATAGAAATGCATGCAGTCAGTCTGGAAAGTTTCATTTATAATTCGATAGCTGCTTTCGTTTAATACAGTGTTTTTAAAATAATATAATTGCGATGAATAATTTCTATACTTAGTCACTATAATATATTGAAGTAGTGGTTCGTATATTTAGGCATAATGTATATTGTCTATTTGAAATTAAATTTAAATAGTAATTCATTTAATTGTATGTTAGCCATACTACAAGGTAACGAAAAAAGGTTTTGCCACTTGTGACGTCCCATTAATCATGCGCTCACGGAGAGGAAACGAAATGACGCACGTGCCTGCCAAGCGATCGGGAGTTGGTCTGACCATCGACCTTCAGTAATACAGGCACGGTGCTCACACACAGCAGTCGTAGCTCGTCCAGTGTAAAAGAGAAATTGAGGCATCAAAGCAGCTTTGTCGCGTGTTTGTTGTATGACATTAAAGTGGGCCTGTCAGCTGCCCCATCAAGTCGCCTCATATGCCAGGCATTTAGTGAGGATGCCGTGAACGAAAGCACCGCCAGGCATTGGTTCCAGAAATTCCGTTCGGGAGATGTGAGCCTTGCTGATGAACCTCGCAGTGGACGACCACATGTGTTGGATGACAAGTCCCTGAAAGCAGCCATCGAGGAGGACAGTGGTCTAACGTGTGATGATCTTGCAGAAAGGGTCCATGTTTCCGCTGAAACAGTCAGACTGCACCTGCATGGGATAGGGAAGTCATACAGGTTAAGCAAGTGGGTACCCCACACATTGTCGGCAGCCAACAAGGAACAACGAGTGACAGCCTGCTTGCTCACTGGTGACGAAAAGTCGGTCCTCTATGACACTCCCAAGCATACCAGACGGTTGTCACGTGACCGTGTTCCTCACACCTCAAGATCATGTCTGCACCCACGAAAGGTTATGCTCTCTGTATGGTGGACTTGTCGCCAAGTGGTGCATTACGAGCTTCCACCTGGTCAGACCATCACTGCTAACCTGAATTGCAAGGGTGTGCTGTTCCTCGACGACAATGCCAATCCACGTGTGGCAAAGAGGACCCAGGGAGACCCTTCAGTAGCTTGGCTGAGACACACTGTGCCATGCACCATATTCACCGGACTTGCGCCAACACTGATGGAGCTTACTTCGAAACCTAAAGTTACGTACTGTCCACTGTATTGCTCTTTATCACTGCTCTAGAACGGCAAAAAAATTTGGTTACCTTGTATTCAGC
>JAGDQP010002111.1:0-13647 GCA_022664845.1 Lepisma saccharinum
AGAAGCTTAGCGGTCGATTCTAAAGCTGGAGGTTAAAAGTCAACACATTTTACGATCGATTTTGGGACTCTCTGGACCCTTTCAGAGGTAAACGAATGACGAGAGGAAAGATTTTTATATGAACTAGAGGAAGAAGAGAAAAAATAGAAGAAGAGGAAGAGGACAGTAGATTTTTATGTGAAACAGAGACGCCAGAGGTAAAAAATAGAAATATACTATTTCAAAAACCATGTTTACACCATGTCAAATTATTTAACTTTAATTTGACATGGTGTAAACACAGTCCGTTATTTCCTTAAGTTCTTGGCGTTGAGATCTTCACTGGATAATCTAATTATCTTCCAGTTTGTCTCATTTACCAGTTAATATATCTGCCAACCTGATAGTCGTGTGGGTTGGGCGCTAACAAGTAAGCCAGCGACTCGAAGGTCGCGGGTTCGAATCCCGGATGGGGCATGGATGTTTGTTTGTGGATTTTACAGACTTAACGAGCTAGTGGACTCGAGATGGGTCGAAGTCATTAGTTACTAAAATGCCTCCAAAATTACGAAATTTACAAATTTACAGTTAATATATCCCTCTTTGTTTTTAGGTAAAACTTGTATATGGTTAGTGCATCATTTATTTATTGATAATACAACACAACACAACAGGCAATATGCCTAATTATAGTGTTTGGGTGTGTACATGATAATAATTACAGATACAAAATACAATCATATTACTTCACTTGCAATTCTTTTAAATTCTTTATCAGTCATTCCAAATATAACTACATAAACTTTCGGTTCGATTTTGTTGTTGAAAACACTGATTCTCCAAACTGGGGATTTATGTAGAATTTCAATCCTTTGATGTATACAACAGACTGTTCCATTATTACCCAATCTTGTTTAAGTGTTCGGAATCCGATTAATAAATTTTCAGGATTGAAAATTAATACAATCAATTTTGTTATGTATTAATTTGTACAATAATAATAAATCGTTTACATGCCTTCTTTATTCCAAAGTTTGTATATTAAAATTGCTTACTAATTCCCTATATCACATGTATGCAAGATATAATGTGGTTTTTCTATACATTAATAATTTCAAAAATCTACACTGTATGTTCTCTATTACTTTAATATGTCTCTGAGTGTTTGCAGTCCATACAATAGAGGAGTATTCTAGCTGAGATCTCTGATAGGGGGAATACAATTTTAGAAGTGTTGAGCCGAGACGGATATCCTTACTTAAATGGTAAATATATCCAAGATCCCTGTACACATTGTTAGTGATGATTTCAACAAACATACCGTACTCATATTAAGTACAACATCATCAGCATGCCGCACTCATATTGATGACTAGTATATCGTAGAAATACCGTACATATATACGTGTAGCGCATCGTTGATATACCGTACCTATACATCATGTATCTTGTTTATTATCTCCTATACTTTTCCATATCGTCATTATTATTTTTTTTAACATAATAAACACATCTTCCATAATAATATTTTTTAACTTTTGTCTAATATTCATCTTTTTTTTCTAAATTTCACATATAAAAATCTTTCCTCTCGCCATTTCTTTATCTCTGGAAGGAACCAGAAAGATCCGATATCGGTCGCAATATATGTTGACGTTTAAGTGTATGCAGGTAAGTACTTAAATTATTTCAATATGATTTTCACATTTAGTGCTTGAATTGTGTAGCGAAACGTTATCTGGAATAATTAGAGACCAATTTCTTCATTGTGGATAAACCGAAGAAGTTATTTTTGCGTTTAAAGTAAGTATGCCTATATATTATTCTAATTTATCATAATTAGATAGTAAAGTGCCATAAAACGTAGAGTATTTCAACCATTACCTTGTTTGAAAATCGCGAAAAACTTCATACGTACAATGGATTTTATAAATTTCGTTACGTTCGGTAAATATCATTCAAAATGTGTAAGTAATATAGAAAAAAACTCTTTCTTCATGTAACTTCCATTTCATACCTGGATGTGCAAACAGCACTGTTCATTAACCTTCGAGAAAAGATGATCGGAATTGTCGTTTATTGGGTGGAACTATCGTCATAGTTTCGACTATATTACTGACTTCGTAATTTTACATGTTCTTTTTTACATTTCCAGGTTAATTTAGGATTTTCTTGATATTTTGAGTTTCTTAATCACAATCTACAATGTTAACTACAATATTTAATATAAAAAAACTGATTTTAATTTCATTCCCAGTAATTTGTTTTGAGTAATGGGGAAAATAAAAACATTATGTATATGATACAAAAGCAAATATAATACAAGAAAGTACTTTACCTGCACATACTGGGCAACATTGGCCTAATGGAATGTATTGCGCCGTTTGGCATTCAATTTCAGAACACACAACACCTTCACAAGGATTTGCTGAAAAAAAAAGAAGAATGGAATTAATAAATATTCTTGTAGTTAAAAATTGAATAATCATTCTTTTTTTAAAAGAATTTTAAACAGAAATGAAACGTACATGGAAAGAAGGGGAAAATGTGTACTTTTAAAAATATTGAGTTTGCACTCGTAACTACACCATGACAGCTAACTGTTCAGAAAGTTTCATTTGAAAATCTAAAAAAATTCACCAAGCTATAGGTGTTTTAAGAAAATTAAATACATTGGGAGTAAATGATAAGAGTTGTACTTTAAAATGCGTTTTACGAGAAATCACCTCTCATGCGCATTCCTCCTTCTTTTCCTGTGCGGTTGAAATGTAAAATACCTCAATTGCAGACATTCTCCAATCATGTAGGCTATTTCTTATCTTCAGGGATTTTATGAAAATACAAAACGATCGGAACTTCAAAATTTATTTCCTTAGCTTTGTAATGGGTATTATATATTGTAATTACATGTATTGACAGTGTAGCACTTAATTAGGATCCAAAATGGCGGCAAAAATATAAACGTTCTAAATTTATAAAAGAATAAACGAACAATAATTAATAAAACTTTAGCAATATCTTTTTTTCGCTGTCAACAATGATGCCATTTTTTTGCTATTGTACATAGTTATTGTACATTTTTTATTTTTATTTTTTTAAATAATAAATAAAAAATAAAAATAAAAAACAATGTACAATAACTATGTACAATAGCAAAAATGGATGTCAGATGAAACCAAATTTACGGTTCAGCGGCCGTCATATCGTGTGGCTCCATTAGAGTCCCTCTATACCGAGTACTGTGGGTCAGTCGGTGACCTTTTTGAAACGCGCATTTCTGTCGTATGACTACAATGTACAGCACAACACGCCAGGCACATTTTCAAGCATTTTACAATTGTCAGCTCTTTGCGAAACAGCTTCCTTTTCTATAAACGACAGCTATTTTTGGAGGTTTCATCTGACATGCGCGCTTCTCATTAATAACTTTCGCTCTCCACAGAGAGAAAAAAAAACGAATAGTCGGTATAGAGGGAATCTAAATATGGGGCCAGTCAATGTGGTGGAAGTGCCTCGTCTCTTCCGTTTCTTGGCTTCACTCTCCACGCCCAGAAAACAGCTTCACGCTACCTCTATTCAATTCCTAATTCTATGGGTATACATTTAATAATCTAGCCGGAAGTTTATATGAAGATTGATTTAAGCTTGATGGTAGAGCAAAACACTTTGAGGAATATCACTGCCAAGAGTATACTACATTTGATAGATTGCAATTGATTAACTTCGACTACATTAAAACCATACATAATGGCACACAGCAATGTGGCTGAACTCAACATAGAAGATATAAGGCAAAAAAAAAAAAAGTACCACACAAGAAAGACAAGGTGAGCACACAAATCCATCAACAATAGAAGGAATGCTTAGAATTATACTGGAAAACCTGAGGGAAGAGAATAAGAGGATGGAAAAAAGAGAAGAGAAAGAAGGAGAAGCGAGAGACAGGCACAGGAAAGAAGAATAGAAGAAAGAAGAAATAAAAGTGAAGAAAATAGATGACAATGACGTAAAAATGAAAGAGAAAGAAATAAGTATGTTAGATGAAAAGGAAATAGAAATTGAAGAGAATGAAACAATGAAAATAGATAAAAATGAAATAAGAAAAAGGAAATGGAGAAAAGAAATGAAAGTGAAGGAAATAGATGAAAATAAAGTAGAAATGAACGATAAAGAAATAAGGATGTTAGACGAAAATGAAGAAAAAGGAACTAGAAATTGAAGAGAACGAAACAAGGAAAGTAAATGAAAGTGGAATAAGAAAAAGGAAATATAAAGAAGAATGAAAGAGAAGGAAAAGAAAACAGAGGGAGAGTTTTGGAAGAGACAGGAAGAATTCAAAGCAAAATTACAGTCCATGAAGTATATAAGGCATGACAAAGAAAATAGAAAGAAGATAGAAAAGGAAACAAGGGAAATAGAGGATATTGAATTTAGAAATGGGAAAAGAGAAGTAGTAGGAGATGGAGTTAGAATGGAAGGAAGTGAGGAATCAGCAAATAAAAGAGAAATAGAGAGGTTTTCAAATGACAATCAGAGTGACATTGCTAATAGAAAAACAGATAAGAGAACAGTGATTAACAACAAAAGGAAAAGCAAAGGAGCTAAAAGTAAGAGAAGATGGAAAAGAACAAAAGAAGATTCCGATAAAATGCAACAACGAAGTAATGAATTGAAAATTAAAAGAGACATCAATAGTAAAAGGAAGAATAAAGGATCTAAAAGTAAAGAAAAGGCTGCAAGAACAAAACGTGATTGTGACAAAGTACAATTAAGAACATGTGGGCATGGAAGCAAGGCCAAAACATGTCAATACCGTAAAAGTCGTAAGAAAGGAATAAAAATATGCTAAACCCTATTGCAACACATCCTTTGAATTTGAATTTTGATGATAAGAAAAGAAGGAAAAGGAACCTGAATATAAGACAAGTGGAAGTTAGAGCAATCGAATCTCCATACTTGTGTACTATTCCAGACTATTTATATAATGGATTCAGAGTGAAATACCAAAGATATATTATAGCTTACAGAAAGAAGGAATAGACTTTACCTACAAATAGTGACGCCAAAAAAGATGATCGTGTGGTTACACTTAACAAGCGTAAAAATAAGATGGATTTAGTTAAAGTGTATAAGAAGTGGTACAAGCGCAAAGAGATGGTAAAACCAAAAGCTCTGAAATCTTGGGAGAAAAGAATTATTATAAAGATGGAAGAGAGGAAACATAACTTGTTTATAAAAAAAACTAATCGTCAAAGCCCTCATCAATAAATATGACTTACGTAGAGGTCAGAATAGTAAACAAACTCTAGAAAAGACATATATAGGTAAAGGATATGGAAGAGTAAGGCAATCCATGACAATTGAGCAAAGTTCAACTGAAAATATGGTATAATTCTTAACAAGGATGGAGTAACAAAAGAACTATTGTGTGGAGTGGGTAATTTATGATATGATGGGAAATGATTAACACAGAATGGTGTAGTACAAACCATGAAGTATATTTACGTAAATAATTGCAAAGGATATTGATGAATATGAAATGATGCAAATATGTACAAAACTTAAATGAATTGAAACATTAATGATGTATATTACGTTATAATGTTATTGTGGTATTATTAATTTCTTGTTTATGGGTTAAAAAAATTCTTGTTTAAAAAAGAAAGAGAAAAGTTTCGTTGGCAAAATATTTACCAACTCAAGCGGGAGGCATATATGTAATGGGTATTACATATTGTAATAACACGTATTGACAGTATTGCATTTAATTAGGATCCAAAATGGCGGCAAATATGTACAATAACAATGTATATTGATATTTAACATTTCGATGATGCTTTAAAAGTTCATGATCATAAAAAAATGGCATCATTGTTGACAGCGAAAAAAAGATATTGCTAAAGTTTTATTAATTCTTCCTTATTTTCATAATATATTCATTGTATTTGAATAAAATATTTAAATTCATAATTAACAATAATCTTTTCTTTCCAACAATCAGAATAAAATAACAATTGAATTTAAACAAAATTTGAACAAAATCTAAAAAAAAAAAAATCTTTAAAGCAGGAAAATCTCATCTAATGCCTTCCCAGGAGGCAACGTACCAAGAATAGAAGATACATTCCCTCGCTGAATTGCGATACTGAGGCGCTGGATTAGGAAGGTTCGTTGTTGTTGTTATTTTTAATTGTTGTTCGTTTATTCTTTTATAAATTTAGAATGTTCATATTATTGTACTAATAATATACATTTTATAGCTAGCCGGAAGTTTGTATGAAGATTAATTTAAGCTTGATGGTAGAATAAAACAGTTTGAGGAAGATTACTGCCCCGCCTAGGTGGCAAGATGGGAAATATGTATGTTTTCATTTACAATACAAAAAAAAAAAAATTGTAAGATGTAATTTTCGTTTACTAACTATGAAAGTTAACATTCTAAGGTATTTTATTTCTGTTTTGTATTTTACTATGGGATATCTAAGACTTTTTACCAATGACATTTACTTAAGTACCCCGTCTTGCCCCCTCCTTCTTTCTACAAGTGCGTGTAAAACATTTTTTATTACAGAGATAATATTGATAAAACTGCAGTACAATATTACATCTATTTTTTTTAAAAAAAATCTCGATTTAACAGACTTTCGATTTAATGAACACTTCCTTAGCCCCAATTAGTCCACTAAATCCAGGGTTTACTGTATTATTTTAATGTTCGTATTAACATCAGAACATAATTTCCCCAGCAATTATTTTAGACATATAATTCTTAAAAGAGCTGAGAAAAGGTTCTCGACTTTTAGTGCATTTTGATACAATCGTGGTTCTAAAAAGTCGTATTTATGGATTTTATTATAATCTTATCTACAGAAATCACGCGAAAAATTGAAAGTATTTTTATTAATCTTTAGAACTTCAATAGTTATTACATTGTTTTAATTTTTAGTCAGTTGCTTGAATTGTGAGAATGTTGGATAAATAAGAAATAATATTTCATAGATTGTAATGTGCTTGATACTCCAATAAAAAAATGTAAAGCTATCCTCTGTGCGATACGCATGCGCTGTGACCGGTGCATTGGGGATGTGGAGGTAGATCTCCACATATTCTCGACCTACGGTACGAACTGTCAGCCCCACACTCGACCTTTACCCGTCCCTTTACCGTCAGCCTTTACCTTCCCAATGTGCTCAGGAGAACCAAGGACGCTGGTACCCAATTTGATAGGAAGATGAGTGCAACTCAGAGCACTAGGTATAGGCACACTGCGAGAAAGGTCTCCAGCATCTTGGATTTGAACCCGGGCAGCCCGATTCAGAGTCAGACGCCCTACTGCCTGAGCCACGACGACTCATACTTGATACTCCAATACTAACTACAATTTGGTGTTGATGCTATGATCATAGTCACTTCAAAATTGTATGCAAACTCCTCTGGCATAGTATTATATTCAAGAAATTTATTGTCTGGGTTGAAACCTATTATACTCAAATGCCAAGTCAGGGTTTATGTAAAGCATTAAGTGGCGCCAACGCCATGTGACAACTTGAGCTTATGTCATGTCCTTGATTATTTCATCATTCAGAGAGGTTGAACATGAAGCAGTCTGATCTTGGCAAGGAGGAGCATGGATTATGGGAATTACAATGAGGATGATAGTGGGTGCCAGGTGAATGGAACATGTGCGGCATTCCTCGATTCATGGTGTCACTTGTACCGGGAATACTTCTTGGAAGGCATCACTGCTCACCATCGATAGAGCAGTGACAGATCACGGGTGCTTAATGACCGTAACCAGAGTCGTCTGGCTAAAATTGTCCCTGGTAACATGGAATACAAGCGACAGTGACGCAAATATTATCTACCGTCAATGGACGAGCTACAAGGTACCAGACTCATATCAAGGAGGGCAGTGCAGTGTTTTGTAACTTTCACGGGATATGGAAGCAGAAGACCAATCAAAGTGTCTCTGTACCTATGTTCCTGAACGCAATAATTAAAACCAGGAGGACTGACAAAATAATTAAAACCTGGACCGTTGAGTTGCAATTGTTGTTTCGGGCTGATCGTAGGGTTCGGGTGTGGTGTAGACTTTATAACGCCAAAGAACACAATTGTAAACAAGGCTGCTGACGATTCCATTCTGTTCGGTGTCTTCACAAGGCATGGGTTGGGTTCGCTGGTCTTTCTGAACACATTATTGACCGGTGACTGCTACGATGCTATACTTGGTATCAATTCGCAGCCATCCATGGACTTTCATGTGCCTCCCGCAATGAAGAGTTGTTACAAATGGCTAATGCACTTTATCATCTTGCCCAAGTTGCCTAGAACTGGCTCGAGGAGCATTCTGACCAATGGTGTTGCTACCATGTTTGCTCGCCATGAACTCACTCTCTTGGTGCAAGCCAACTTATAGTGAAATGTGATGTCTTGGACTTTACCCCTTCATACCTTAATTGATCTCCGAAAATTGATTTTTTCGCACATTGAAGCCCAAATTTAACTTCAGCTTTCCCACAAATGATACCCCAATAATTATTTGAACCAAGGACAGACCATTGCAATACTTATAAGTGTCATTTTGAATTATATCTTATCTCTTTTTAGTTCAAGAGATATTTCAGTTTCTGTAAATACTGATTTTACCAAAATTCAGAGGTGGCCATGATGAACAAATGCAGCTACAGTTAAAGGAAAGAGGAGCAAGCCACCACAGAATGAAATGTTTCTGCAGTGGTCTTGCAACCAGTTTATTGAAATATTTATTATTTCTGACGGAATGAGCCACTTACAAACGTAGGATCCTTTTTGGAACTGGTCCCCCAACCGTAAAAAAAATTACGACATCCCTGAATTACCAAGAAACCGCTAGAGTAACTAGCGAGTATAAAATGGCAGAGGTTAGGAGTTTGATCATCTACACATAAAAGCATTTTATGCTAAAATTTTATTAAGCTCTGTTTTTCAACAAGTCACAACAATTCCACAGAGGGAAGCACTTAAAGCACATCTGTTGTTTTCCATCTTTTCTTTTCTTTTTTATTCATTCGACCTCCATTTCTTTCTTCCTTCCTTTCCCACAAGGCGCCTCGTGTTGTCTTTTTTAAATGAATTTATGAAGTGCAATGGGTCATTGGCACCATGTCGCGAAAGCGTCTGGAAGATGTGGGGGGCCGGATGGCAAGCAAATCAGAAGTCAAGTGGTGATCAGCGTAATTTCCTTAACAGATCTGTCATCATTGCAGTACTTACAGTGAGAACAGATATTAAGCTGTTTGCACATATTCAATGTGCATTACGTTACATTACAATAACTACTGCCAATCAAACTTATTATTCTCACTGTACAGCTCTTGGATGCTCTATGAGAGAGAAGGTTTGCCCGCTGCCTTCTAAGAAATAGGTTCTGACTGCAAATTCTTCGGATAATCAAACCCAGCTCAGCCTCAGAGCAGCGACATATTTCAGGGAAGGGACAGGATCCTGCCAGACCCCCTAATTTGAGTGTTACCCCACAAATTGTCGAGCACCCACCATAACAAACATTTTGGGGGTTAAAAATCAATAAAATAACCCGCAAAACTCTACCCCTCTCAATTTCGACATTACACCCCCAAACTGAAAATTTCTGGCAGAATTCTCGGGGAAGGGTCCATAGCCTTTAGAAATCCAAAACCCGAAATACATATTTCTTGGTAAAATTACTATTATTTTAGGTGCAATTATATATATATATATGTAATACCCAGATATGCCTTGAATTCTCACCCATCCGATACTAAAGTGCCTTCCTCAGAGGAGGAGGCTTGCTGGTTCAAACCCCCTTTCACTAGTCATTATGACTGGGAATTTTCCTTATTGACCCTAGGCGAATATTGGAATGGCAAATAAGAACAAAGATCTTAACAATAACCCTTTCCCCACGGAATTTATGATTACCGATCTCTTAAATTTGAGGCGAACTTAGATGACATTAAATCCTATAAACTGATTTAATTAAGAAAATAAATACACTTGGCTAGTAGCGTTGTGCACGTATATTAAACAGAAGTTTTCCTCCTCTATCACAAGGTAGTATCCGTTGTTCTAAGTCGCTAATAGGTTACACACAAGACGAGATGTTCTTCTGAATATATATGATAGCATGCCGCTGAGGTGGTAGTATGGCGGAATTGCTGATCCTACTCTTCTTCAAAAACCACGATTCGCTACTGTTCGGATGACAACATTGTTTTAATGAATAAAAGTTCAAAATTAGGAAAATAATACACTCAAATAACGAAAAAAAAAACTAACTAAAATAGACAACAAAACCACTCTAAAAATAAAACTGTTGGTCTAATTTAAGAATAAAGCTACATATAAGGAAGATGCTCAGATAAAGGACACAATGACGTCAGAGTTCAGTTAGTTAGACATTCCCATTAAAAAGAGAAAACAAATCGCAAGCGCTTAAAGCGTACCTGGACATGATTGTCTACAGTCCACTTGGCCCACTGTGCAACGGCAGGTAGTGCAGGTGTCTGGATTCCAAATATCGCCATCCACATACGTTTTACCTTCGAATACACATGTTAGTGGCTGAGGGCGCTCTGTAAGTAAAACGAATGAAAAGCTTGGCTCAGAGAGGGTTTAATGGGCGAGACAGCCTATTTCATGCAATGTCTTACGATGTAGAATTAATAGTAGAAGAATAAACTGGTATTATTTAAAGTATATCATCATGCAATTAGAAGCCTTCTGCATTTACACACTTTGTGAAGTATTCAAAGTCAGAACAATAGAAAGAATTAAGACGATTATTTCAATACAAATATCAATAAGAAAAAAGAATTCACAACCTACCACATGTTTCGAAACTTAATAAGCACGGAAAATTCACAAAAAGAAAATAAAATAAAAAATAAGTCACTGAAAAAGCTGGATTCCAGCAAGTGTACCACCCATTTAAAAATAAAATGACTTATTTACACAGTAAAATAACTATTTAGGTTGAACTCCATTAATCTACATGAGAATCTTAACTTGCCAATTTCTCTCAAGGTTGAATTCTTTTTAGGTGTGTCTGTTTTTACCTAATTCTTGTTCGTGATTGTGTTAAGCGGGTTATCTAGTCATTTGGATCAAGACCGGGACAATTGGGTGAAATTTATGATCGTATCGCTGTGTCACCTATGCTCGGGTCAGCACAAGTGACCCAGTTTCAGCTCTACACAGAGATAAAATGGAGGTTGACCACGTGTGACAACGCAGACGACTACACGAACGTGAGCTGTTTACCAGGAGACCAGTGTTGTGTGTACCACTTACCCAACAACACAGTAGGGTGTTTCTACAGTGATCAAGAATCATGTGAATTGAACCCACGAGCCGTCTAATCAACCGGTACTTAGAGGAGTACTATCAACCGGTACTTAGAGGAGTATTTGAAGACTTGCGGGTCATCAAAGTCCCCAGACCTTAATCCTAGAGAGCACATGTGGGATGCATGTCTGGCATTGTTCGTTTTCAGGAAACCTACAAGATCTTTGAAGGGTTCTCCAAAAATAGTAGTAGTAATTGCTTGTAACTTTTCACCTACATGTTGGCTAAAAAAGCAAATATATTTTTTTCCTGGTTGGGATGATATTCGGAATCAACAACCGGAGATGAAATCCTCAGGCACTAGGGAAAATCACCGGGAAATCGAACACTGTTCGTACTCATGAAAGTGTATTTGGCTGGACAACGATATATAACCGATAACCAAGTTCAAGATTCTGTAATGTCTTGGTTATGAAACTACAACACTGTTTTTTTTTTTTCTGTGGTGGGGTTGCTTTTGTGTTGGTAGAACAAATTCTTGAACAACTATGTTTGAAGATAACGTTGAAAACTGACGTGTGACAAGATGTAAAACGGGTTGTAAGCATAGTCAGGTCGAAATAAATGTATTTAAATGACAGGTCTTGTTAGCTTTTTTTATTTAACAATCCTTGCACTTTTATAAGGCACATCCTGTCAACATAACTGAATACGAGTTAGCTAAAAACAGAGCAATTCGGAGAGAAATTAGACGAGTACAGGTTCCCAATAAAATTTTATAGATAATTAATTATTTCCAACATGGCGGCTGCTGTACAGTCATAACATCTAAGATCGAATTGATGTTCCACTACTTTGCAATCATAACTTCATGGTTGAATATAGCAAGCTTTAGATGAACTCTTATCTAAAAAAAAGCCTTGGATAGAATCCTAAGTTAACTTTGGAATATCTCCACGAAGATTGTGCTCAAGCTACCAAACAGTACAGGCTATAAGAAAGCAATCCGTAATCCAATGATTGCTTCCGTAATCCAATGATCGATGAGCCACGAGAAACAAGAGAAAATCAGCTAATCTTGCGTTATCTTGCATAAAATATAGTAATAAAAAAGGCAAAAAAGAAACCATCATCCCTAAAACACTCTTGTCTGAATATGGAGTCATGTCGGCATTGGCTCTTCTCTTTCGCCCGCTTTGGCGTAACGTAAATTAAACCAGCCAATTAGAATTCTGCAAATCAGTCTACTTCTAGACTTGCGATTGGATGATTAAATTTGTCAACTTGAAGCGGGCGGAGCTAGCGGACGATCCTTGATATGCTCATGCGCATTAACAATTTGAAACAAACTTAGAAGAAGCTTATAAAAATACTGAGTGTGGACAAAAGCGTAAAACTTCACCGGATTTCATACGGTTTTACTTTGTTTTAGTGTTAAATAGTTGTGTTTTTTTTTTCGTAAGTGGTAAACGTAACGAGGATTGAATATTTTTCTTTGAATGTGTTGTAGTTCGAGAATATTTCGGCCACGGACCAATCAGTCAGAAGGGAAAAACAGCTCAATATTACAACATTTTGTGTGAACTTTTTCTCAATCGTCTCTTTGTGGACTGAAGTGACGTTTGAGAGAAAATCTGGCAACGCGTGATTGTATTGATTTGTTTTTTCCTTTCTGATTCATATATCCCCCTTGATCGAAATAGCCCTGAGTTACCATACTAGGATAGTAGACCACTGTTCGATCAATACCTTCATACACCCTGGAAGACACAGTGCCAATGCAAAAACAGTTTTAGTCAATATTTATGGTGCAATCTTTATGAGATTAATTTTTCTAGTTAGGAAATAACGAATAATTTTTAAGGTGCTCGATTACAGCTGATGCCCTCGCGTTTTTAGTTTTAGGTGGGTTAGCTCAATCTGGATGCCGGTAAAAAGAAAACAACTATTAGAGATTGTCCGTTTGATATAAGGGTCGTTCTGAAAATAGTTCCGGTCAAAAAATCCTAAACAAAACTTTTTTTATGTTATATCTACATACACTTTCCGTGTAGTCATCATGGTCATTTACCCACTTATCGTACAGTTTTAAAAAGCTTTTTGATTCGCTCATCATACACCTCCTCCGACAGCATTCTTGCTTAATGAAGAAGACCAAGACAAAGCTCCAAGGAAATGTTGCATGTATTTTGTTAAGTGTGAGGCGTCGGTCCTGTTTTATTTTCAATTTGAATTTTATTTAAGGCTTTTAGCATCTTTGGCTCAGTTCGGGATTGGTTAGATCCGGGAAGGTATTGGCCAGGGCCTTTCTTTTAAGGTACCACCCCGGCATTCGCCTGGTGAGAATCATGTTTGGTGAAC